>JAHZNI010003703.1:0-33028 GCA_027744415.1 Seira ritae | reverse complement strand
GGAGAAGAATTCTAGAGGCAAGGAGAAGAATCCTTGCTGGTGAAATTACAGTACTATTTAACTACATACATACTAAGCCAAAATCTGAACAAAACTATTTTCATGAATCTGAGATATGTGGTAAAGAATATTAAATGCGACAAAGGCTTCGCCGTCTTGAAACAACCTTTATTTTACCGGTTCCGCTTAGCAGATAATGTTTTGGTCTATTCTCTATTTACAACTTACAAAGCACTAAATCGAACAAAGTGAAATCACAAGTGTGCGCTACTTGCAAGTCGAACTGCGGTACAAGTGCCTTGAATTCATAATAAAGAATGAATGAATTTCCTTCAAGTTAAATGAATGGTTCTGAGAAAATTCGATAACCAAAGTTGTAAATGTCCTTATTCATCACATCGTTTTCGAAATGAATACAACACTCCTTGTCAAAGAGATGTATAGATTCCAAAGCACGTGCAGAACTAAATTGGGTTACCAACACCGCACCGTCACCTACCTAATCGTATTTTCTCCTCTCACTCTCATGCAACGCTAATGATAGTATTCACGACAATGGTGTGAAAAATGAGTAATAGTTGGCTTGCCAATAGTAGTAACATTTTATGCGTGGAAAACATTCCCTTGTGAAATCACTTGTTTATTGCTTTTTTGTTGGCTTTAGTGGACATAAAAATTCTGAAAAGATATTGTCACAAAAAATATAAATGGCTTTAAGCAGGGACACTTGGCTAAACATACAAAATAGTACATGAGTTGTTGTTGCTTAATTCTTAAATAGCCGCATTCCACTTTGAGATACATTTTAAGCATGAAACCATTTGGAAAACATTTTTTGTATAAAGGTTATTTTCTCCTTTTCTCATGTTTGAAAATGATCTTGTCAAAAGGAAATGTACTGAGGCAAAGTAGAAAGTAGGTATAAGTAGGTACATACAGCAGATCAAAGTTGGTTTCTTATATGCAATATATTAATGGATTTGTGGAACGCGAATGAGCCGTAGTTGTCGCCAACACGAACTTTTTTTTAAATGTGGAAATGGAATATGATAGTTCGCAATATTTACCTTGAAAACATCTGCATAAAAAATTGTAGCTAAAATACTGCAAACTTGAAGAGGTACTCTATCTCTATCGCTTCCTAACCTGTTTTTTGAATGATGGTGTAACACATGTCGGTTGAAAATATCGTTGAAATCTGTCATGTATGATTTAGGATGTTATTTAGACGTTTATTAGAATTCAATACCTACTCACACCAAGCTATGTACATACATATGCCACGCCACACGAAGTCAAGTCACTTCGTTTCATTTAAGTTCCGTATTTTATTTTGGAAGAAGATGTCATTAGACTGTTTACAGTTTATGTTCTTGTGTGGTGCAAAAAAATAGAGATGCAAATTTAATGCGTCTTTCGTCTAGCAAAACTTTAGAGAGAGGGAAATCCCTTTAAAGAAGAGAGGTCGTAGGAGTATGTATTTTTTGTGGACATCCTACGCCTTTGAATAAAACCTAGGAAGTTCATGTTCACGCTACAATTATTCTCAACATTTTTTTTTGTTTTCAAGAAATTTTTTCTTGGGGCGGGAGCATGTCGGGGAAAAATGTTGGCAGTTTTTCTCTCTCCCTCTCGTGCTAAATGATCTTTTCCTTCATCCGCGCATTTTAACTCAAATTTCACAACAACGGCGTCATCATGTCAGTTGCGAAAAGTGATAGTAAAAAAACGAGGAAGATGGGTAAAGTTATCATCAGGCTTTTTTTAAATACCTAGTCAACCTAATCCTTCCTGGCGGCGAACTAGGAATTGCTTTGGATGTTTTTTTTACTATACTTACTCAGCAGAAATCTCATTCTTACTCATCGAAATAATTCTTTTTTCGAAAGCAGAGGGAGAACAGCCATCACATCTCATCACTGCCCCGAAGTGAGTGAAGGAAGACTCACTACTACATACGGCGTACATACATGAAACGAAGCAAAATTGAAATATTATGTCAAGGAATGAATGGTATAAAACTCTCTGGAACGCCACATTTTCATCAAAACTGATTTAAAAAAAATGATGCAGGACGTGGTGTGGTATGGTTAGCCCTAGCCGGCAGTAGTAAAAACTGAACCGGACTTTTTACATCACATCATCCTCATCATTTCAATCTCAGAACTGAGGTTTCTCTCCTCCTTTGGCAGCCTCCAAAAGCTTAAAGTTGTTGTACGTATCTCTGTAGTAGTCACATGTACAGCGATTACTCCCCAGATGGACGTTTTAAGGCCGGAGGATAAATTGGGAAAAAAATGTGAAGGCCCATTCTGAAAGGATGTGAAGGGCATTCAGAATATATCTCTGGAGTGTTGAGGATACTTTTTTTCCTCCAATATTATTGAGCAAAGTGCATCGCAAGTAAAAGTGGCTTATAGTTTGGCATGGCTTAGCCATTTCCCCAAATCGTAGACCATACAAATTTCTTCCATTTACATTTTTTTCTCCTCTCGGCCCGGGTTTTTTTACGAGGGAGACTTTGTAATGCAACTAGATGTGCTAAAAGATGGAGGAGAAAAAAAATATTGCGCTAGTTTAGCCCAATGATACAAATTTTAATGTCATGTTTGAGAGTCCATAAAGAACTTGGACAGTATTATGATGGTCGTTATGGGGCGACGGTTATGACTTACCCGAGACATCTGTGCTAAACTATCAATACCTAGTTGTTTTTTTGATAAATGAATGTACACTCGCTCGGAGACCTCTTCCTCTTGTAATCTGTTTTTTACAAAAAAGACTACACTTTTTTGCATTTTTTAAATGAAATTCTAGGATTAAAATTGTGCATTAAAACCGACCATTGATAGTTGCATATTTCAAATGGAAAGGGCTCCCGATCCTTCCAAGCAATCCGTGCGTTTCACAAGAGTTACATTTTGCTGCATGCATGGCATTCCTCGACACTTGAGTATGAAATATTATTGAAGTCACGTACCATTCTTCGTACATTATTCCAACCAACAACAAATACTGCCACAGTACTATAGTAGTAATCAAAGTACTTCATGCAAACTCCTTGGAATTCCCAGGCATGACATTGGACTTAACTTGATGAAACCTTAAATCTAAGCTAACTAAATAATTTCGAATGCATAGGTTAAGTAATATGCAACTAAATCTGGTTGTTGGCTGACAAAAATATTTGATGGATAGTAATAACACAATGAGCTTTAGTTGTGCAGCCATAAAAGCCGGATATTCTAAAGTATACTTTAATTACATCAGACTTTCTCCACGAAAAGAAGGAACTTTGTTTCACTTTTCTCTTTCGATGTTTGTAGTTCAGGAGAATAACGAATCAATTGTGTGTGTATATATTATCCCCTAGACCAAATATGCAGAGAGCAATAACGCGTAATAAAAGAGGAGAAAAAGTTGGTAAAATCAGGAATTATTCTGTGTGGTGGTTCCTTCCTCACCAAAAAGTCCTTGTGATGTTAAGTCATCCAGAAGAGTAAAAGAATATAGCATTCAAAAAAGTAGTATGTGAGGAGACTACAACGTTAAAATAAAACTTATGAGTAGTTGTTGAGGAGCTCCTTCACCACCACCATAATGCCATGTGTGTATTCTAGACCATGCCACTACCACACGGAAGCACTGGCTCCTGGAAGAGGAGAAGGTTTTTTTTTCAGAAAATGATATGAGTGCATATTGCATATATATCCCGGTATGAAAATGGAGTAGTAGTTGAGAGTTGAGTGGAGAGCGAAACGAGTTTCTACTTCCACACACATCTTCGCCTTCACTCTTATGCCTACATCAAATAAAATAAATGAAACTTTGTAATAGGATCATATCAGGCAATAGGAAGAGCCACTAAGTGAGCAAGAAGGAGGAGAACTATACAACACCACTATTTTTTTAGTATTCTTTCGTCAGGGAGGAAAAAGGGAAAACTTTTTGTAAAATGTTTGGAATGCATGCAATTGAAGTCACACCTGATCCTAATACATTTTCATATCATGACGCTCTCTCCTCTCTTTTTTCGTTACGCATATTTTCTCCAACCAACTGCAATAATTTGAAACAGTCTTGAGTTGTTGAGTTATTCACATTTATAGAAGAGTAGAGCTATATGGGATGCTTTGATGTACTACTCTAAGGAAAGTGAAGGAAGTATGAAAAACTTTCTAGTTGCTTGCCCGCTTGTGATTTCGATTATTCCTGTCGTCACTGATCCGTGCACTTTTTTGCTTAAAGCTTCTTTTCAATTCCACAGATACCTGGATTCTCGAGTACTACAGTGGGGTTAGCACGGATGAGCAGTGCAACTAATACTGCTCCTGTGTGTGTGTGTCCTGTCCTTCCAAAAAGAAAGTAGGAGAAAAGAGCAATAGCAGCAATACAGCAATAGCAAGGGAAGAAAAGGACCATTGGAAATTGGAAAGTTTTTTTTGTGCTTGTGTGTGTTTGCCTTCCATAAAAACAGGATACAATCAAGTAATTGAAGGTAGGACAAAAACGGCAAAAAGAAAATGTGTGGGGAAAGATAAGGAACAGTAAATATAAAACTTAGCTGGAGATATCCCAGGCCAGACCCATTTCCTTTCAACTTTTCTAATAAAAAAACACGAAAATCGTCATGGTACACAGATAGATAGCTATATGTATGTGTATGGTAAGCTACAGCGGATGAGTTAGAGCGGCTTTTATTTCATTTTATTTTATCTCTTAAATGCATCTCCTATTTTTTTGATGCACTTGCCTACTACATGCATCGGGAAAAAATAAATGCTACATGCGAAAACACTAAACAAGATCATTACTCAAGACAAGGTTAATAACATGAAACTTTGTTTTATTCCCTTACACAAACAGATCAAGATTTCCCCCCTCAAATCGAATTGAGTCGGAGCTATTAAGTATGTATCACATCATATCATATCGAATCAGTATCCTATCATGTCCCAATGACTTGATAACAGTATATAAGTGCAATCCAATCTCATCTCAAATTCGCATGTGATTATACCATTCTGAAGAAAAAGGCCTTCTTTTTTTGTCGTAAACACATCAATCTAATGTAAAAAAAATATATTATGTGAAAAAATCATCTCTTGTCGGAGAGAAAAAAAAAGAATTATTTTTTAGGTACGACAAGCATGATCGTGATGATATGAGGATGTGCCTACTGTTGCTGCCACCACGCCATGTCATAGCTATAGCCATAGCGATGGCAAGTAGACCGTCCTCCGAGTTTGATTCCTCGAGGCACGGTATATACGTTTCAAGTTTCATGGTCTCCTTCCGATCAGTTTTCCTCGCTCCTTGCTTTTTTTCATGGAAAAAAATCGTCTTTTTTGTTTCCACCTAAAATAGATCTAGAGAAAACTTTCTTTTTTTATGGCTGTGTGTGGACTGTGTGGACCCAACTCACCATTGTCCTTTTTTTATAAATGCTTTACGATCGTCGTGGCATCATCATCGTTCCTCTTTGTCACGTTACAAAATCATTATTACTTTTTATATTTATATCGGCCATTTCCTTGTCTCTACGTTCTATCAACTTTTATCATAATATATATATTTTTTTTGCAATTCCTTTGAATTTTCTCTACATTGCATCACATGCACACACATACACATACTCACACACATCTTTTCATCACCTCATCGCTCTCACTCTTGTTTGGTTGGAAAACCTTAGAGAAATGTAATCTACATGCCTAGCCATCAACACCCTGGCATCACGGAACCAAGACACATTTTCCCACTACTCCTCCTGACTCACTCGGAGGCAGGGAATTTCTGCAGAAAGGGGGACAAGACAAGACACTACTACATCCTACTGCTGCTGCTCCTGCTATTCCTCCAAGAATAAAAAAAATGGAGGAATCAACCTACAAAAAAATGTGAATCAGCAGCAGCCAAGCCACCACCAAGACTCATATATTGAGAACATGATTTGTGTGAAAATAAGCTTTAAAACTTTTTTCTTCTCTTTTTGGGCGTGAAATGCAATTATATATGGCTTTTTCTGGTTTGCCTCCCAGCCATATTTCTTCACACAGCAGCAGCATCAGAAGTAGTAGTAGTAGTACATACTACATACTGCTATGTATCCTCTCTTCCTTTTTCTTATTCTTGGAATCAAGTCAGTGAAACGATTTTCACTCAGCCAAGCCAGTCATTCGGAGTCAGAGCAAGAACTCAGCTCGATAACATTTTCTATTCCTCTTCAGAGATGATGGAATGGAATGACGGGTTATGCACATGTCACTGAATATGGGCACACACACCTTGCCTGTTTCTTCCCTCCCCCCTCACGATCTATTCATTCATCCACACCAAAAAAATACTCTTTTCTTTATTCTTTCTAGTTTTGATCGCACGACTTAAACTGTGATAAAGAAATGATAGTAACATATGCGGAGCATTGATTTACCCATGTAGTATATATTCCCTTCTCATAATATTTTATAACAATTGCTCTTCTCCATCACGTCAACGCAATCCCCAACCTTCTTTCATTCCATCCCATTTCTTCTTCTTCTTCTTTCTCCTCGACAAGGAAATTCGTGAATCTGGAAATGTGGAGAATGAGAGGAGGCACGCTCTCTTGCACAAGAAGCAAGGAGGAAAGTATCGCGAATGAAAAGGAAGAGACAACCGCACGCTTTTGCTCTTTAATCAAATCATACTTCGCCAGAGAGAAAGAGACTTACATTTATATCATCATCATCATCATCACTATCACAGGCTGAAATGTATAGTATTTCTCCTTTTATACTGCAATGCACTGCACATCCTCCTCCGCCTCTTTTTGAGCATGCCTTGGCCTGCCCTACAAAAATAAAATCTCGATTTTTGCATAGACTATCGAAAAAAAATTATCTTCATCGAAGAATTGGAAAACAAGGCTGTACAGCTACAACTCCCGATGAAAAAAATCAAGCTATGCTAGCGCTGGCAGACCTCGCTTAAGTGATGTCTGTCTGATTTCCAGGAACAGAATAGAAAAATGTGTTGTAGTTTCTTTTTCGTTTCAAAAAAACTGTATCGCTATGGAATGGCAATGCCATAGCGATATAATAGCATAACCTTGATTATGTTTTATAGCGTTGCATCTGACTCTCTTCTTCTTCCGAGTTGACTCGAAAAAATATATAAAACGAAGTATTATTTTTTTCTACTTCCATATTTTTTTCTCATCTCATCTCGTCTCGCTCTCCCAAATTCTATTTTTTTGGCGGAGTCAGCAGAAACTGTAAGCGAGCTCGCGCTTCTTCCTTTTTTACAGAGAAGCAACACCGAAACCAAGAAGAAGCCACATCCAAACATTAATTCCTATCACATCCAGTTGTAAAAAGCGAAGTAACAAGTTTGTAACACCAACAACTTCAAGAATTTCAATTACTTTCATGTTGAAAATAAAAGGAGATGGGATGTCGATTCCACAGGATACATTATTTTTTCGCCCAAAATGTTCACACTCCTACCGCCTCCAACAGAAATCTCAAATATATTTCCTCTCTTTTTTTCTCAGTTTCTCTTCTTTTTTTCTCTCTCTCAATGCTTTAGTACATTAGTATTTGAATTACCTTCAGACAAGCAGAGAGAAAAAAATATCTCCGGCAAAATAAAGTGCAAATGGTATGGCGAGTGATTGAGAGGCTTTGAAGTGAGCTAGTGTAATATACTAGGGATTCGGTTCTCAAGAAGTGCATATATCTCCTTCTCACTCTCCTACCATCATCGTTTTTAACGGAGTCAGAAAAAATTTCTATGCTTTCTGGCTTCACATGAAAGCAAAAAAAATGTAATGAGTTGCTTTGGAACATCGAAAAGAAAAACTGTGTGGTATTGAATTTGGAATTGCGAGAGAAAGATGAACGAACTAACCGATGAGGGGAAAAAGACTCCATGAGAAAGAAGGAAGGAAGGATGAGAAGAAAAATACGAAGCTCTTTCCTCCACACATTCAATATTATTTCTTTTATAGAGATGCATCAGATCAACATCGTCATTTCAATACCTGGTCTGGAATAGCTTGGCCTGGCCTGGCCGGATTCGCCACCTAATGAACGTAAACATTTCGCGTCACTCCCAATATATATAAGTATCGCATTGATTTCGTAAGGAGAAATTCCACTGTGTGCTTTTCTACACATCATCTCGTGTTTACTCACAAGTATTTCCTAATCCCTGGGACTTGAATGGAACCAAACAAAATCATTATTCTATGCAAACAACACGTCCCTTCATTGCAAACTTTTAGAGTAAAAAAATATGAGAAAGATTTAATTTTCTTTTTCCAACCAGGAAAAAATATATATTAAGGAAGTTCATACCTTAAACAAACAATCCAAGAGCTTTTTTCTCAGCATCTCACGAACAAGATGAGTTTTTAATTTTTATGGGGCTCTAAAAATTTGCATGAAGCTTCCTACATTACTTTTTTTCCCTTTCGCAATAACAAACAATCAGCTAAAAAGAAGCTCTCTCTCTCTTTCTCTCATACACATTCGCTTACTATTTTCCAAGAGAGCGTAATTCTTACTCCAATTTGCCACACTCGACTCTTTATTACTCACACGTCATTAAAGAGAAAACTCTTAAAAATGCAAGGAAAGGAAAGTGGAAAATACGCGAGCATAAGTATCATATCATGTTTTGCGGGTTTATCTCCGTATCGTTTTACACGACTACTAGGATTTTCAACAAGTACATAATATGCATACAAGGCTCTTCTGCAGAAAAAAAATGTTTAAAAAATGAGCGCGGCTTACTCTGTGATTATATGCTCGTTAAATGGATGCATTTTTTGTTGCATGTTTCCTTACCTAAAAATTTTTTGAAATCAGAGAGAGAGAGGAGAATGTTTCAAGATATTTACCTACTTTAGGTAATATTCAAGCTAGAGCTAGTCCGGCCCAAATGCTCTTGTTTCGAGGCATTTCTCTTTCCAAGAATAGAATGAGATTAGAAAGAGAAAAAAAATCAGGAGTCAGCACGTACTCGGCCTAAGTCAAGCATCAAACTAATCCAAAAAGGCAACACGTTCATTTCTGGTGACTTAGTCCGACGGGATGATGTTCACATACAGAAAAAATCAGAGATTCTTTTTCCACGAAATATTCTTTTACGATCATATAAAAAAATCAAAGAACATATTACGATTACCACAACCGTTACTATTCCCAACATTCACTACTACACTAGATAAATGAATATAATAAATATAACGATGTACATAGTATGACCTGAGCCAGAATGACTGACATTGCAAGGATGCTATTATGATTCTGCTTTTAGTGCTTTTGCAGATGTATAGCATGCGAGTGAGTGAGTGAGGGCAAAGCGAGGTAAGAGAAATCTCTATTTTTTCTTCCTTTTCTCCTTTTGTTCGAAAAAAAATAACAAGCTGGAATATTGTACGCTCAGTGAACTTGTTCCTGATTGCTCATGGCAATTCGAGGAATTCGACAGGCATAAAGTAGGATGTTGAATGTTTGAATGCAATATTTACTCCCGAGTCTTCAACTCTTTCCTATTCCGTTTGTTTTCCGTTTTTGAAGGGGAAGTTTAACAATTTTCTGTCTGTAACGGGAACCTAAAAAATATATTTTTTTTATCTACCGGTGAAGCTTTTTCGAACTTCTTCACCATGCACTTCTATAGTTTGGCGAAAAAAATATGTGTTCTAATGGAATGGAAAATGGTGAGTGGAGATGATGATGAAAATTTTCTGACATTTTTTCCCTAATACTTTACGTTCGTTCGGTTTGGCATTCCTTTGTACTACTGTTTTTTTCTCCGATGCTTGTTGTTTCAGATGCACGAATGCTAAAACGGAAGAAGGACAACAGTAAAAAAGTGTAGCAATTCTGATTAATATTGCTCTTTCATCACATCACCCTCCTCCGCTCCTGCCATAGTTTGGTTTATAACCAAGGAGCAAACGCGCTAGCATAATATTAGCTTGACTATGGCTAATCGGAAAGCTTCTCCTTTCGTCCCTACTCCTTTATGACCAAACAGAGAGGGAAAACTTTCTCCTTCATGTTTTTGCACACACACAAAATGTAGAAAGCAAGATGTGTCTTGTCGTTTTGCGCTGTTGCTTTAGGTCAAAAAGTGGAGAGAAAGAGAATTTGAGAGATTTCTTTGAATTGCTGGCAAAAAGTTACTTGCAGTCTGGAATCATACGATTTTAATTCATTTCCTGTGTTTTCTTCAATTATGAAGGAACGCCTAGTGTTTTTGTAAAGGGTAACGACATAAACCTAAAAAATAAATAATGCTTTGGATAAAAAACGAACCAGCCTTAGCTCAGTCACAAGGCAAGCCAATAGAAAGAGAGAAAAAATTGTTCTCGTTATGTCGAGCTGGAGCTCAGTAAGGTCCACGTCCACACAAGTACTGGAGAGAGGAAGGCAAAGGCAACTATAAAAAAGCAGGTGAAAAGCAGACATAAAAAAAGGCCAAGACTGAAGACGATGGGGACTACGAGGACGACGACGTCAAGGACCAAAACGTAAATCTTTCATCAAGGCTTCTTCATTATTAAAGATGGTTTTTAAGTTGATAAATAGTGCATGAAATCTACAAAGTAAATAAAATGCCGTAGATAAAAAAAACTAAGGCGAATATGTATGGTCCAATGTCCCAATCTTTTTATAGATCTGTGTCTCTTTTCGGAGCAGAGCAGAGCCCACGACGACATTCGGCTCGGTCACGGTTTACTGAAGGGATCTGAGTGAGACTGTACATTTTTATTTATTCATTTCATATTTTCCCTTTCCAGTGACGACGAGACAGTTTACAGCTAGCATGTTCATGTCCAGGATTAACTTCATCTAGAATTCGTTTTGAGATTGGAAACTGGGCTTGCAGACTTATGGACTGAAATTAGAAAAGAGTGAAAGTGAAAAAGAGCGAGAGCAGCAGCAGCAGTAGTAGTAGTGGATTATATAAGTTTTGTCTTTCACCCTATTCTTTCCCTTTTGCAGGATGAAGTTGATTGCAGTAAAAAAATATGGCTGACTTGACTTCATTTGACTCGAGCCTATCCCTTATGAAATCTATAGTGCTAAAAAATATATAGGAATATGGTGAAAAATTTTTTGATGAGAGAAATGGCAGTGGTTGTGTGAGATACATATATGTATGGCAACTGAGTTTTAAACACGATTTTACTGTTGTTTTTTTTGTGAGACGTGCCTACTCCCGACATTTTAGGTTGACTTCACATCAATCTAGGAAAGCACTTTACATCGTTTGAGCTCATACACACGCAGCAGCAAGAAGTGTATTGAACACGAGAGAATAAATAAGGCGGAAAAGTTGTCATCTTGTGAGGCCATTACTTTCCAATGTTTTCACTTTCACTGTGAAAATATCTCAGCATTCGAGGAAAATGAAATTGTTTTACGTCGCCCTCTCTCTTTCTCAGAAGGCTTCTGCATTGAACCGCTGTTTCAAATTTTGTGAGCGTACAAATTTCCCCAAAAAAATTTATTTGCCTTGAGGAAGTACAATATTATTTCTTTTGTTTTAAGTAGCATGTTATCTGAGGATGTGACTGTGACTTCCAATTGAATTAGATGGGGCTTTTATTGACACACAGGCTTATTTAATGCTGATTGAAATGAAAGAGAATAAATGGGGAAGGGAAAATGCGACAATTTTCTCTAAAGCAGATGTGATGTGATGTTGTTCCATGAAAAAAAGAAGGGGAAGGAGAGAGAGAATGTGTTTACAGCGATTCATTAAATAAACAGTTATCCACGGTTATGTACCGCCGCCTCCGCCACAATAACAACATCAAACAAGCCGTTGTTGTCACTCCAACTAATATTATTATCTTCTTTTCCACTTGAGCCATTTACTCGAATCCAATACAGTGAAGAAGAGGAGGAATGTTGGTGATGCTGCCTCCTCATAGAGGAAAAAAGTTAACTTTGAAAAGCAAAAAAAGAGAAAGAGAGGAGAATCCGCTTCATGAGGATGAGATTTTGCCATGCCCGCCTAAGCCCACGTTAAAAAAGGATCAAACGATACCAGGCGCAGATAAACCCTTGTGAAGCCATCCTATAAGGTACTATAAAAGGACTGAACAATACTATTGTGCTTGTATAGAATATTGAAAAAAGAATATATAGGAGACTAAAATGCTCTACAAAATTGTAACAATGTAGCAACGACAAGAGCATCCTTGTTTCGAGAAGGCTTTGAGATGACGTTTCTTCATTCGAAATTTTCTGAGTGGAGTTATCTCGCATAAAACGGACATCCGGACTGGTTTGGTTAGTAGACAGACGGACGACCATACCGACACTGACTATAAAGCTAGACCCTTTCACTGCACTGGAGAGAGACAGAGAGAAAGAGAAAGCAAGTGAAAACGCAACGCACAATATCATGTTTTTTCATGTAAATACGACAAAGGACTAGTGCTCTCTTGTGAACGCTGCCATTCTCCTAGAATTCACCATTATTGTTCGAATGAGCAAGACTCACAGAGAAAGGAGAAAAGGCATATACATACACACATATATGTATAGAGACATCATTAACAGAAAAAAATACCCAGCAACAGCAGCAGCAGCAGCGACTCTGGCTTGGCTTGCCTTTGCCCTACGTTTCTCTCTTCTTCCTTTTCCATTTTTATCTTTCGCTTTCCATCACTGGAAAAGTGGAAAAGATGGAAGTAAATTCGTATGTATTTATGCTAGGACTGTAGAGGAATCGTGGTGCCATGTATGGCACTAACACTACCACTATCATCAACCCCACTACTAGTACTCCTTTCACTACTGCAGACTGCACACCACCACCGTCATCATCTTCTTTAATTTTTTTTCTTTCGAAAATTGTGCACTTCGCATTCCGGACATGATAAGTACGTATTGTTACTGGGGGGAAAAGTGTCGGGCGCGTATTTGTTGTGTATCTACTTGAAAAAAAGCCTTTTGTCGCTAGCTACTACTTCCACTTCCAGTATACTACTACTACTAGCATGTGTGGTGTCTAGGGTAGCATTGCATTCAAAAGACTAGCGAATCCAATTTGTGAGGATGGTGTGATGGTACTTCTCCTCATCATCATCGACTCGGAACTTTGTGAGAGAAAAAAAAGCACAAGGGAAAGAAAAATAATGCGACCCTTGTTTGTTCCCAGGCACGAATTTTACAGTAGAGTGCACCGACCAACCTTACAAATTCATGATTCTATTTTCACAATTTAAAAAGTAACCTGGAATTGATCAAGATAGTATTTTAATCAAGGTGATTACTCGAGCAACTTTCAGATAAGATTTTTTTTCTTCAGTGGGAAAAGAAAAGTTCTTTTTCTCATGTAGAAAGCAATCTTCTCCATCTTAATCTGCTTGAGCAACGGAGGAACATTTTCTAGTATAGTTTTTCTACTACTGCTTCTACTACACACATGCACGTGTGGGAAATGGTAACAAGGGTGTTGTTTAGGAGCCCAATTGCATATTTTTTCAATCTATTTTCCTCTCCCTCCTAATTCTCTTTGTTGGAGGAAACGTGTTATTTTTATTCCTTTGACATTATCATACCAAACAAAAAAAAAGTTGCATTGATATTCCCTCGTCGCCGAGCCCGAGTCCACTGATAATAATATAGACGGCAGAGAGATAGGGATAAACTGTTCACATACTACTTAGTTTTTTTGTTGGACATTTTAGATTCTTGTTTGCTTTTTTTCATGTATGCATTGCACAAAGAGGAGCCTACAGTCCACACACATTCTTTTTTTCTGCGAAATTGTGGAGCTTGTGCAAACGTGCGGAATAGTATCACATCCCTATCATTTTTCTCTCTTTGGGAAAGTGTATTCTGTTATTGTTCAAACGTGTTCATTGTATTGGCTAAGTGCAGGGGACATCTGGGACAATATGTGTGGTTTGACGATCCTTTCTAATCCAGAGACCTTCCTTACATCCGATTCGATTATACTGCATGTTTAGGATCACATAAAGAATCAACATTTTCATTTGCTTCTGTTGAAAAAATAAAAAAGGAATTCAAAAGAATATTGTATCCAGTTGGGAGGAGGCTCTTGTCATTTCTTAACTTTGCGATGTCACACCGCCTACTTTCACTTGAGTGAATGCGTTTATGTGAATTTTGCACTGGGTGAGCCCTGCATGCAGATGACTACTTTATCCTTTTTGGGGAGTTTGTGTCCCGACTAATAACTACATCTTAATAAGCACCAGCAGCATCGTTACCCTTCCAACTGTCCACCCCCAAACTCTAGCCTTGCTTATAGCGCTAAGCATAAAAATATATACAAATCCTCATAAAAAGGGAAGTCCACGGAGAGGAGACCTGCTTTTTATTTTAAACGCTGAATATCTCAAATTTCTTTTTACAGGGAAGCAGGAAGAGAAACACGTCCGTCGAGTGGAGTGTGTCTATTGTGAACTGTCTCTGAATTCAAAGTGAATTTCACATTGCATTCACCCACTCGAAATAAAAATATATGCAGGGACACACTACATACTTCAAGCCATTTGTTATCCGACAAATACGTGCTCTGGTTGATCAACCATCATCGTCATCACAGGAATGCTTTCTACATAAACAAAATTATTCTACAAAATAAAAGGATTTCAACTGGATTGGATTCCCTATAGCTACTCCATTTCCACACGATCCACTCACTCAGTCACTTTGCAGACGGGCATATGACACGACCTTTTGTACGCTTTCCCTCTTCATTGTCATTATTTACATTTTCATAATTATTCCTCCAATTGGGAAAGTCTCTCTCGTTTCGTTGGTCCAGAGGCCAGAAGCCCAAGGTTCTGTGTTCGACGAAGAGGCGACAAGCGACAAACATTCCTTTTCTCGATGGTGGTGGCATCATCATCGCCCAGAGAAAAAGATGCCTTTTCTAATGAGCCACAGCACTCAACAAGATTATTTTAAAGTTTGGTGAAAGAAAAAGCTACCCACCACCACGACAAAACCACCACCACCATTACCACTGGCTACACACCCATTATGCTTTTCCCTTATCATTTTCATCATGATTATCATGCTTATGTCTCACATCTAATTGCATTCGCTTGTATGGCGAGTAGAGTAGTGGTGGCTGTGAATGGAGACCACTCTTTCTCTAGCATTTTCAGTATGACAATACAATGCAGTAGTCTTGACTAAAAAAAGGAGTAGCATAAATAGAGCCGGAACGAAGGGAGGCCACTTCACCGACTCCTTCACTTCAACTCATGTTACGTTTTAGTGCGCATTACAATATATGTATGTAGTATTTTTACGGCACCCTGAAGAACCCCGCGAGTTAGTGCCTTCTTCTCCCTTTTGTACTTTCCGTGAAATGCACAAAAAGTCCTTTGACCTTTTCAGGGAGATGTAAAGAATGCATTTGTTATTATATTAATAGAAGACACGGATGGATAGATACGATACTGGATGGATGGATAGACTCTGGGAAAATATCTAAAGTAAGCACCTACTTACATTCCCACTGCCACCATTCCCGCTTTCTTCAGATTTGAGTATGAAGAGAGATAGAGTTGAAGTGGTGCTTGCGTCATGTCAGTTCATAATAATATGTTCTCTCTCTCTCTTTTCTCTGGCTCTCTACGAATGTGATAGGAAGGCAAGACCGAAATGTAATTTTAAACAGTTTTTTTTCTATTCCTCTCACCCTCCTCCTCCCTCCATGACGTGAAATCTGACATAAAGCGCTTATGAATAAAAAGCTACATATACAGAATGCTCAGTGAGATTTAATTACAGTATATAAAAACATAATGCATACGCACACGATGCCACCGCAAAATAGCTTGACGGGAATGCGATGCGCCAAATAATATTGCTTTCAAAAAATTGAAAAGCGAAACGACTGACCTGTTATGATGTTGGAGTTGGACAGACGGGAAAATTAATATGAAAGGTAAAAGCGTTAGAGGAGGTGAACTGACCTCGATTTGACTTGGTTGAAAATGCAAGCAGTACTAAAAAAGTACGTGAACTCCAAACTAAAAAGATTCCTATGAACTATGTACTTGTTTTGGAAAGCTCTTCATATCTTCTTTGGTGAGTTGAATAAATAATTGTAAATTCCCTGCAGTCCGACTTGAAATAGATAGTATTGGACCTTTCCCGCATTGTTATTAACTAGTGCATAATTGAGAAGTGCTTCATTTAAAAATTGAATAAATGATGATCAATCATTCTCATAAAAAAAGAATGGGAATGAAACATAAAAGATGATATGAGTGATACACTCTCCACTTTCCCCATTTCAGGAATATTGCTGACAGCAATTATGGGCAATGTGAAGTGAAGTGAAAAAAATATATATTCAATTTTACACTTTCCATCTGGCTTGTTTAGCTGTCGATGAGACTTTCAGAGGCCAAAGGGAACAAGTAAACAAACGCAGCTTGCTAAAATTTGCTCAAGTATTTTTCACAAGTTTCAATCACGAAAATCGGAAAATATCATTACGTTTTATCAGACAACTATGGGCAACAGATACATAAGTATATGCGCAAAGCAATCTGATTTCCTGCTTAGTTTTCGTATATTGGTCACATGAAAAGATAGAAAAAAGTTTGCCGGTGAAGAGGACCTCTTTTTGTGTACCGCACGCCACCTGAAATGAATGTAATCGGTTAACTAACTGGGAAACTAAAGTGGTAAAATGGAGCGGTTAAAATTTATTTGATGATTTTCTCGAGAACACTTTTCATCCCAATATCAGAGCCTCAATTAACGTTTCCTCGTTCGTATGACATGATATGAATGAGAGTCGTTGTGGCGTGTGCGTCAGTAGAAAAGTGAGAGTGGTTGGGAATGGGAAGAGTTTTGAGTAGTTGGATGAGTAAAGCTAAGTTTTCTGGTCCAGAGAAAATAATGTGGACTGGAGCTTGTGTACGCTCGGTTAACTTTCTTTTGTGGAAATACTTTTATTCGTTTTCGACTTACCTGACAAGTAGGAACCGGTGAGTTATTCGCCTTGGGATCTCGGTGTGGAATATCCCAAAGCGTGAATGACCACTGTGCTGTTGGTCCCATTGCCGATGAAGTCGTAGTCGTCCACTGTCCCATTCTCATTAGCTCCCCATTGGTACACGTTCACATCGTCGTAGGACACTCGATCCATGCCATTTAGAGATGTCCCATCACCCTCCATTTTTGAGCCAGTCTTTTATCCCTTTCCCTTTTAATATCCTTCCAAAAAATTGTCGTACTACTCTCCACTTCCTCTCCTCCTCCGCCCCTATTATTTTATTCCCTAATTGAAAAACCAACTGGCGTGAAAATATTACATACGAAAGTCGTTTCCTCTTCACGAAAGAATGCGCACAACAAAACCTGATTTAAACTACTACATATGCACAAATGCACATACAACAACCTGGGCTCTTTCTAAGACTTTCCCCCTTCCTGTTCATTCCTTAGAATCCACTCCGAAAGCCGAATTCGCTGTACAGATTTATCTAAATGATATTCCCATCCAAAGCACTTTTCCCTTCTCAAAGATTTTTTCATTCCTTTAATTTTTTTCTATAATCTTCGAGAAAATAAGATGCACAGACAGAGTGAATCCCTGATTTTCAGTTTAGATAGGAGGAAGGAAAAATTGTTTTCTTTCTATTAAACCGGGAAAAGAAAAAAAGAAAGAAGGGAAAATAGAACTGCTCAGAGCGTCACTGAAACTATGTTGTCTTGCATTATTTACGCAGACTGACTGCAATTCGCAATCATGCGGTTTCCCCTCTAGTCGATTTTTTACCGATACTTCTACTACAACGGAGAAAGTAGCCGTATGTGGCGTGATGCGCTGTGCTGTGGTCTCTTCTTCAACAATGGAGCATGGATTGGAAACGTGGTCTATCTCTCTTGTAACACGGCAGATTCCACAATCTGTAGGTAAAAAAACAGACAGATACATTCTATGAGAAAATCATGGCAGATGATGCAGCGATGACTTGGATTCACTGAGAAAAAAACCCTGGGAGAAGAGGCTTTCTTCCTTACATAAAAATGAATAAAATTTACTCTGAGATTTTTATTACGACCGTAAAGGGGAAATTGAAAAAAGTAAAGTGTGTGTATATGTGCTTCCTCCAAAATGCAATGTCGACATATAAAGCATCCATTTGAGTGCCTAACTTTTTCCTAAAAAAAGGAGAAGATAACGGGAAAAAGCAGGAGCATAAAAACATTTCAAAGTGTGGACGACGACGACAGCATGACCAAAAAGGAGAAACTTCATTGTCTACTGCAGCTTCCTCAGAATAGCACATAGATATATCTGTGTTTTCATCAGTTACAAATTGAGAGAAATTTCTTTTTGTCCTCACTTCCTCCTAAGCACATCAATCAGCCACGCTGAGTTTTCTTTGACATAAAAACACTTGCATTAAGACTAATAGCTTTGATGCTCCTAAAGTAGGAGCGTGTAAGTAATATTGCTATATTACTACTAGGGCAGCACTGAAAATGAGAATCTCATTCGCAAGAAGAGAGGTAAATGATACTCTGCGCCTCCCTTACAGTCACAGCAGCTGCAACACACGTACAATAGTTGCTAGTAAAAAGAGAAGGTTATTGCATTAAGTATTCGAATAATGAAAGCAGTTTACCTTCCAACACAAGTCACATCAGCATCGGAAAGAAAGAAGCAAACACTGAATTACTTTTTATTCTTATTCTCGATATCTAAGTAAGTATGTATGTAAGTATGTATTATGCTTTTCACAAATGAAAAGGAAAGGATTTAGGAAGGGGCAGTAGGGAAATAAAGATGAGATGACCAGCAGACCAGACTAGACCACTGAGGTATAAGTCAATGGTACTTATTATTATTCGTTACTGTGAACCAAAGAGGAAAACTAGAACGAGTTGAGCTGATATATTGAAAAGGAGGCTTTTTATGGGATTATCTGAAGAGAAAAAGACTTTTTTTTGAGACATTGGATGATATTTTTTTGGAGTCTATCTACTTCTCAACACTTATGTAATGGACTACTGAGGTAGAGAAAGAAGACGAGAGGAAAGAATGTAATGCATTTGACTTGGTCTGGCTTGATTGGATTGTCTTGAGGTAGTTTAAGGAATATATACACCACGCCATTCCACACATTACATCCTTTCCTTCTCCGAAAGCAGCTGCCATTCGAGAAGAGAGGTAGCAAGGAACTTCTCTTGATGATGATGAATATTGCTTGTACAAAGAAATGTGACACATCGTCGTACGAAGTAGTGTCTCCTGTCCATGTGCTCCTTTTTTTCCTGAACCATCTCATCCACATCATCAAGAAAAGTTTAGATGCTACAGCCACCGCCGCCGCTGCCTCTGATGTAATGACGATGATGAGACTGCCTGATACGAAAAAGAAAGTGACCGTGCAGTATTTTCATCGAGAAAAATAACGTCGTTTTCCCCTTGTTTCCAAAGAGCAATCCCATTTTTCAATGAGTCACTTATAGAAACGCCGCGTTTTCCGGGGAAAAAGTTTCTGGTGCGCGAGAACTCAAAGCATATTACATAAGGGCAGAGACAGAAATAAGTTCATAACGAAGATAGAAATGGCAACGACAACTTTTTTTTAAATTAGGAAATATGTTATGTCAAAAGGAAAAGAGGGACAAAGTGATAAAGGGAAGACGTAGTAGAGAAAGAAGTAAGTTGCTCTTCTCGAAAACAAGCAAACATATCGATAAAAAAAACTCCGCACATGCATAAAACACTTGATGGGATATTTATGCAGTTTTTTTGTGTCACTCTTTGTTAGTTGGAATAAAACTAGGCACGTTTTGTATTATAATATATCTACATATGACTAATTTGCTCCTCCTGTTCTCATCACAGACAGCTTTCTCTTCCTTACTTACTCCCACTTTGTTTTGCATCTTGATAATAATTATTTGCTTGTTCAAATTTAAGATGTTTCCCTCCTCCTTTTCCAAAATACAAATACATATTATCACAAAACGTATTTTATAAATTATGTTTCACCTAAAACCTGGCGTAATACTAACAACGTCTACGAAATGCAAGCTCTGCTCTGCTCCCGTCTGTTATTTTCGGCGAAGGAATAAGGTGAAAGTAGGGACGATGTATTTCATATGACACTTTTCACAACTCTTGCTATACATAACATCACATGAAAAAAGGGATGCTGCTACAATACTGCTTCTACCCGGAATCAGAGAAGATGGCGGGCGAATGAATCGAGGACACAGAAAAAAAACTTTAGTTTTCCGGCAGAAGAGGAAAGAAGGGAAAATATCCTCTTTTCACTTTTCAGTCCTTTCTTTTCGTTGAAATACTTTCAATTACAAACTTTTTCAGATAGAGAAAGGAAAAAAATAGTGAATGAGAGAAAACGAGAAGGAAGGGAAGAAGAATTCGTTATAAAGTATTCGTTGTAAAGGGTTACTTTATTAATTACTTCTTCTCTATTATAAATATGACTGGCCACACCAGCGCAGCCTTCACCAAAAGAAGGCTTTGTTGTTTATTGTGTTCGTCCTAAGTAAGTTTCTTTTACTAAAGATTTTTTATATATTTTTTTAACATTCGCTTACCTATTGAAAACAGAAATATTGGCAAGTACTATGAACAACTTACAAAAAAAACTTTCACTCAGCAGCAACAAGAAAAAGGAAGTTTTTCTTTTGATACTTTCCACATTTTAATCTATCGCTCGTTTCAAAACTTTCCTGCAAAGTCAAAGTTTTCTTTGTGGCACACAGCTCAGTATTTGATACAAATGATTTCTCTGCATTTGTGAAATTTGTTCCTGTTCCTACTTTATTTAAGGAGCGATAACGATAATTTTTAAACGTTTTTACAGATGCGTGGGAGTAAACAAAAATGGGCTTAAGATTTTCTTTAAGTAAAAAATACAGGAAGTACACTTATTGCACTATCCTTCCTGATTCAGTAGCACAACACAATAATCATGTTTTCTCCAGTTTAATATATATTTTATTGTTCAAGACAAGAGCATGACATGATGGAAGAAATGCTCTAAATATTTGATCGCCAAGCATACTCTACCTTTTCTTCCTGTAATGCATATTGCAAACAAGTGCCACCAGCAGCACCATAGACCACATACTATAACTGTGCTGTGTTATAATATTATGTAGCTGCCCCAGTCATATCTATCTAGGAGAAACTATCATAACCTGTATTATGTAGGGAGACTTATTTGTGATTCATAAAAAAATTGCAAGGAGAGTTAACTGAAAAAAATGCTCATCAATAAAGAATGCTGTATGGTGTATTAGAGAATGTACGTTTTTCATATTATATGCTTTCTCTACTTTATTTTCTGACGGGATAATCCAAACACTAAAGCTAGCTTGTAGTTGAAGTACAACGTTTTAAAAAAATATACACATTCCTGGTCTGTCTGATTGTGAGTGCTCTATTTAACTGTCAAGTTGAAACAAAACGAGTTTTTTTTCTAGCCGAGACAAAAAAAGACGATTCGTTTGAAAATGCGTGAATGTGCATGTATGTATGTAAGCACATATTAAGTAAAATGCTTTCTTTCCTGTATTCGTAACATAAGGAACACGTGAATGAAGAGTATCATCGGTAATCTTAATGGATTGTTTCATGTGTGTACATAATGTGTGTGTGGCGGTGTTTTGTCTGTGGCTTGGTTTGGCTTTAAAGGAATACTTTTTTCTGCGAGAAGGAGGAGACATAAGAAAAAAGAAGGAAATGGTTTACGGCTGTCACAACTGTCTATCCTAGTAAGAAGGAGATTTTCTGTGGAAGAATAAGAGTATTTTAGAACTAGCTCAAATAGTGATATAACCCTTGTTTTTAAAAGAGATCATTGAGCCTTTCGTATAGAAATATATATTACCTATGTATTCCCAAGAAGAAATTTCAATTGCAGCACTAGATAGGTATTAGCTTTCAAGCAAAGCTTTTTCGCATCAATGCAAATGCAGCTGATGCTAGTTTTTAGGAGAAATAGGGAATATATAGTAGCTCATCTCAATTCACGAGTTTCGAAAGGACATAAAAGCAAAGAATGGAACAACAGCATCAAGATCGAAGACTGAAAAAAAGTTTGGCGAAAAATTCTGCTTCTTAAAAGTGGAGTGGAAAATGCATTACATTTTAAAGTGTCTTCCACTACTCCATTCAAGGGGATTACTATGAAAATAAAAAATAAGCTCTTGGAAGACGGAATATGGATATTAGGGTATGGTATGGTGGTGAGGGTATACAGGGTCGGGAAGCGATTTGGCATAATATGAAAATGGCTCTTGTTTCTGGTACATGGTTTGTGCTTTTAAGGCTAAAAAGAAATCATTGAAATAATGTTTACGATCAGAGATAAAATAGCATAAATATAATATATTGCCTTCACTTTATTCAGCAGTATCCTTGGACTTGGTACAAGGTTACGCTCCAAGGGAGAAAAATGCATGCATCGATTCGGGAATAAATGTGCAAGTTATTGGCTTTTCTTAAGCTGATGATGAGGATTCCTCTAAATCCCATACTACTTTTTGTTCATTTGACGCGAAGAGAGAAAAAGAATCCTACGCCAGGTCAAAGTAAAGGAAACACACCTGTATTAAATAAAACTAAAAGCATGCTGGCTGGTTGGTTGTTGGAGGCATGACATGGCTGGCGTGGCGTGGCGTGCAGGAGAAATTAGAGAAAACATTTAGGAAAATAAAACGCTCCCGATAATGCTGTCACTTGAAAAGGGGCATTTTCTCAGGGAAAAGCCGATTTTCGATGCTAAGCTGTTTTTATTTCCGTATGTACTAGCACACACGTACTGAGTGAGTCGAATGCAATGCAATGGTTATATGACATTTTTATTAGCCATTTCAATCTTCCAACTTTTTATCAGTTTCCTCCTCTTTTCATGAAAAACGGGCTGGATTTCCGTATCGAGTTTGAAGGGAAGTATAGACGGATTTTGATGAAACAAAAAATGAAAACGTGTTAAATTATTCATTTTGAGCATTGACTAGAGGAAATAATGGATGGTTCAGGAGAAAATAATAAATATGGTGGGCACACTAGACACAATCGACAAAGTAAGCATGCTTAAAAAAAGTTGAAGCATTTTTTGCCTTTCTTTTTTTGACATTTCTTTCTCCTTCATTACATTACATAGGTAATAAGGCAAGACTCCTCCTATTGCCTTTTACTCAGAGTAAAAATAGAATACATATTCTTTTCAGACGTGTCAATAAAAATAATACTTAGGATTATTTACAAAAGGTTTCGTAAACGAGTCTAGTCTGGATGGAAGTATTATTAGGTAGGGTTTTTTTTGCTACAATGTTAAAAACAAATGAAGTGAGGATGTGGAAAAATGGATTTCTAACAGGTGTAAATGTGATCAGGAGTTGTAGCAATTTATCATTGGCTTAGCATGCCTGTTTATGCGCTCCTCCCTATAGCAATTTTTCTTGGTTAAGGGTTTCCTCTTTTCACGCTGATATGCTAGCACTACGGAAAGCAGAAGTATGTAAATGGCCTCTTTACGTTGCCTTGGATGAGCAGAGCTTTAAAAAAGTTACCTTTACGTTCATTAACCGAATCAAACAGCTACATAATACATACTCGCTAAATCTTAAATGAGTGAAGTGGAACTGCAGATATTTTTGGAAGAAATGATTTTACCTGTTCGCTTTTTTTAGCAACGCGGTAAGGAAATGACGAATGTAAAGGGTTACTTGTGTGTATATCTACTGAAAAAATGGGGCAATTTGAAAATGACATTATTGAGCTCCAGTGAAACACAAGTCGTGACAGACTGCAACATATAGTTTTATCTTGAATATTGTTTGATTTCCCGCGTTTACAACACTTACTTTCTTCATTGATCATCGTTTGGAAGGTGAGTTTCCTCGCAATTTGGGGAAGAGGGTATGGGAAGATTTGCGTTGATTCATGGCAATCAATTTCGTAAACAACCCGGTCGGTCACAAACGTAAAACCACATGAAATTATTATGAGGAGAGTTGGTAAAGTATGGAATTCTCATCTATGAAGATAGAGACATCACATCGTGTTCATTATCGTCTCGTTTGGCCTCTTGTGCACCGTTTTCTCAGTCAACCCAGAAAATAATGTGTTGTTGCTGGTGCTCTAGTTCAGCTTCAGAAGAGACACTGCATCGGCATCGCATCCTCCACTTGAATCCAGAATAAAAAAAAGGAGAACGAGAGGTGGGAGAAGCAGAGTGACTGCTTTATTTTCGTGGACAAAGCATAAGAGCTTCTATGGATTTACAAGAGTCTCAAAAAAATACTCGGCAATGTTGAGTGAGGATAACGACAATGGAGAAAACAAAAAAAATGTGAAAAAGTTTGTTTTCTCTCAATGAAAAGTGGGAAACAACTTCGAACGTACTACCAGTACCAATACGAATACTATCACCCCAACCACTTTTTTTACTTACGATGGACGACTACATGCCAAACAAACCTCAAACACGGTTCCTTCGTTCGACATTGGATGTTTGGAAAGTGAAAGGTTTGCTAGCTTGATTTTCTTCTTTTTTTGGTGGCGGAGGTATTGTTATTACTTTTCCATATATAAAAACTTTGTCTTCTTCTCTTTTTCGAGGTCAGAGCAAGGAACTGACAGGAAGAACACGAATATTTCTTTTCCTTTTTGCATCTAAGGGAAAGTACCTTAAGTAGTCTATCTATTTATAGATCACCACATTGGAACCTTAAACTATGGAAATAGTCTGCCGCTACTACTATGCTTGTACTGGTGCTGCTGCTGCCGCTGTTGGCTGGCTGGCTGGAAGCAGCAGCCTCTTTTGTCAAACGTTTTTTATCTCAACTTTTGTCTATGGCTTCAGCAAAAACACTAGATTTAGATGAAGCACTCACGCAATAGCGAAATAAGGTTGGACGAGAGGTAAGCAGGCTTAGTCCTCGCGAGGAACGCTCGCTCGCATTGCGATTGCAGCACAACGACTTTGTTCTTCTTTTTTTAAACTTACTAGAAGATAACAATAAAATTCACACACCCCTTCTAAATACACAGCGATTTTTGTTTAGATGAACTCAATGTCGCACGCGAGAGTTTTAGATAGCATGTCCAGTAAAAGTCTTTCTCCAAAGTAGTTTGATGGGGTAACCAACATAAGAATTAGTTTTTCATTCATGAGATTCCAGCAACAATATCAAACAAGTTCGAACAATGCAGGAGCGCAACTTTAAATCGTTTTTCCCGAGTAAAAATAGTTGTTCATGTTCACCTGTAATGATGACGATGAGGATGGTGGTCGTGGTGATGATGATGATGCATTGTTTTCTTGTATGAAACAACACTTGAGGGGAGACGTGTTTTGCTCAACGAGAAAACAAACTTGTAAAGCTTCATTTTTCTAATAAACTGTAAAGAATGTTGAAGAGGAGAAGATAACAGATTGTTTCTCAAGTACTACTTGCTGGAAAGATACAAGCCATTTGGTTTCCTTTTATTTTTGGCCGGACCAAGCCACACACTCAACACAAAAAAAGTTATGTAACTACTAACGTAAGAGTAGCAGCAGACGTGAACGACTACTTCCTTGGTTATCTGATTTTTTTGTAATAATATGTGGACAAAGAAAGGAGATACTGTTCAAAGGACTAAGATAAAAAAGGATGATTGTGATGACGACAAAGAAAGACTCAAGAATAAAATGATCGTTTCAGAAGAGTCATTTAAAAAACTGGGAAAGTAAATGTGCCGAACACACACATACACATTCACACAAGACACGGTTTGACTGCTGAGAGAACAACGGATTTTTTTATTATTCGCCTTTGAGAAAGGCGAACGGGCTGATGTGATGTACCCGGAGTAATCTGTGATTCGAACCGTTCTCTTGGAGCAGAGCAAGTGGAAAGGAAGTAGCCCAACAGAATCTCAGAGTCTTAAGTACTTCCAGCAGAATGCTTATTCCCACTCTAAGCTTTTTTGTGCTTGTTCGCTTCTTCTCTCTGGCAGTATCCCCGCTTAGAAAAAGTACATTGGCAAAGGAGATCCAGAGACAGAGCGAGCGAGTGAGAGAGTGAGTGAGAGAGTGAACGAGCGAGCTGTGGAAACACTATTATGGAAAATGTGCATCAAGCACATGGTTCTCTAACAGGCGCCTGCGACTGACTAAAATATCGTTTATGTACTAGAGAAGAGCTAGAAAGCGATACAAAGCCAAGCTAGAGCTAGTGCATTCAGATAGCTTACTTTTTGAGATAGTCACATAGACGAAGAGGAGAGAGAGAGAGAGAGAGGAGTCCCGTCATATCATTCCCAACCGAACCTATGCGGCCCCATCCGACAGAAATCTGGTGGATGGCTTTCTCTTTTGCCACTTTCCCCTTGCTTTCTCTTTTTCTTTTTCATCTGCTGAATGGCTCTTGCTTTGGCTCCGCTTATTTTTTTACCATTTAGAGGAGAAATTTTTCTCTTGAACTATTTAAAGGGAAAAAAGAGAAACGGGTACAGCTAAAAGTTTTATTTTAGTTATGTGTGTGCCGTTGCTTTTCACATCTTTTCTACTCTTGTGGTGTGGTGAGTTCTCTGTATTTCTCCAAGATTTGAAATAGAAGATCCACTGCTTGACTAGACCAAAGATATCGTATAGCATACACAGGCGCAGCTCAACAGTTTATTTCGACCGAACACAATGCAATGCTAAAATTCCATTTTTCTTTCTCTCTTATTACTTTTCCACAAGAACATTTGTGTTGGTGAGTGGGTTCTGTTCACTAGTTTCTCTGCAACTAAAAATATTGCATAGTTAAGAGTTTTTTCCTTCTCCGTTTTGCTCTCCTCTGGTAGCTCTGCTTCCCTTTCCATAGCCGAACACTTTTTCCTCCGTTTGCATAAAAAGCCAACAAGAAAGAAAGGAAGAGGGGAGAAGACGGAAAACTTTTTCCTTTGAGATGATATGCGCATAAGACAATGAAGAAATTGACATAATAACTGGTATTATGCATAAGAATGAACATAGAATATAAAAATTTTTCTCGAGAAAAGTGAAAGTCGGAGAATAGAAAAAATAAAAGCGATGGATGTGCGAGCAGCAAGAGTTCTTCTCAGTTTTTTTTTTGCCAAACTGGGCAGCTTAACTCACACAGATAGAAACGGTACACGAGGCTGGTCTGGGCTGAGACCACTCTGCTTTTTCCTGTCCATTACAGCTTAGGAGTATCGCCTGCAAGATAAAAATAATAAAAAGTTTTGATGAAGTCATAAAACTATGGGAAAGTTTTGGAAAAATATAATCTTGTGAGAAGGTACTTACTCTCACTCGTTCCCCTTTTTTCGGAGCTGTTTTGTACGTTTAACTAAAAATTTTTCATGTAATCCATCCGAAAACCGTTCCAGCTCATAATTAAATCTAACTTTTATCCATCAAAGGAGAAAAAAAGTTCAAATGAAACCTGTGGAAGAAAGCAGAAATCAGGCCTCAGAAGGCAGGTATGGTGTATGGTGCGCGAAGGAAAGAGAATAGAACGGGGTTTCCCTCTATTTAGCTTTTTCATGAGAAAATCGCACCCAGCGGAATACAAATGTTAAAGTTTTTCCTTCATTCTTCAGAAGTGAGCTCGATCTATTATTGTCTTTAATTCAAATGGGAGCAGGAGTTTGTATTATTTGTTTGTGTTTTATTGGGCCTCTAGTGTCTGGAGTACGACATGTGGCACTTTGTACTGTGTGTAATGTAATTAGGAAATTACTGCGCGAATAAAGGAAGGAACACTGAGAAGTTGAATAATAGAATTCCAATTAGCGTCACATAATAAGACGCTAATTGAACCCATACGGAAATTTTGATGGAAGGAGTGAAGACAAGGGTTAGAAAATCGAAAGTCTTGCCAACAAAAAATGATATATTTCCCATTTCTTCCGCTCATTTCAATGGCATAAAACCATAGAAAATACAGAAAGATGATGATGATGATGATGACAGCGCTGACATAAATGAGAGTAATGTGAAACCAGTGAGTTTGTTCGATTCCATGTTTGACGTAATGATAATATCATTAATAATGATAGTCTGCATATTTGTCATGGGAAAGATCCCGAGATTTCCATGGGCACATGAACACGATATCACTTATATACATTTTTACAGCGTTTCTTTGTTTGACTTGACATGCATTGTGTATTGTTTTCCTACACCAAGGGAGGGAGAAGGAAAGGAACATAATAATAATATGAAGATATAATGCATACATAAATTTGCAAGGTTTTGGTCTGTGCGAAGAACAGGGATTGCGAATTTTGCGAGGGCATCAACATCAACTTTATTCCACCACCACCAGTGCATTAAAGGAAGAAAGCGTAAAGCAAGCCAATATGAAGTGGTGGGCAAAGTAAGACGAAAATGAAGAAGAATAACGCATATTCTCTCCAGATGTACAGGGAACACCTGCCTGCAGAGCTGAACTACTGAAGTCTATTATTTTCTTTTTTTCGCAAGGAATGTGCGAGAGGCAGAAAAAAAGTAAATTAGTCAGCGAAACCAAGCCAAGCCAAGCCATCCCCGATTGATGACACGCACACAGTTGGAAAGAAAATGGTTTGTTGGGGGTGAAAGAAGACATTTTGGGAACACCTTTCCTGATTTGATTTCATCTTCAAACAGTGGAACACACTGTCTCGCTATTATTATCGTTATTATTCACGGGGAAAAGGTTTCAGTGTCATGACTTGAGGTTTTGTTAAGCTGCAAAAACAGTGAACAAGAAAAAAGAAGGAAGTGATGCTGAAAGCCACCTGGGGCGTATTGAATGTTGGAATTGATAGCAAAAGTTTATCTACTAGACTACTACATCGCTTTTCTTATTTCCCATCAGTCTCTGTCTAGGAACTTACCTTTCTCTATATTGAAGATACGGGGAGGGGAGATGAATGGATACAATACGAATAATACCATGACTATGACACCAACGCTTGTAGTATACATGCATACCATGCTGTGACAATGCAAGCAAAGGGCTGAAAAAAAATAGATCGGCGATACCGGCAGTCATCTCTTCTCTTCTTATGCAGAGCATTGTTTTTGCATAAAAGAAAATCCATTAAGTTGGGATGCGAGTTTTTTTTTACTGGGGCTGGCCAAAACGAAATTTCTTCAGAAGTCGATTCGACTTTTTTTACAAGGAAATTTGATATTTTTTTATAAAGCCAAAATACATACTTTCCTATATTATATGTATACATACCATACAGACAAGTATTACTACTACTAGGTCAAGCAAAAAAAATCCCGAATGCCAACTTTGGTGGGGACTTTACTCTCCTCCAACTAGAAACAAAATCCTGCCACAAGTAATAACAATAAAAAAGACGGATAATTCTTTTCTGGGAAAGCGATATGTAAGGGATTTTTTGTGACAAAAAATATCTTTGATCCTCATCCTGATGTGGTGATAGGAAACGAACGGGAAAGAGAGTGGAGTGGAGTAGTAGAGCGACATATTTTTTAGGGGTTCCAACATACCACTTTTCAGTCAAACTGAAAAAAATACTCCATTCTTCATGCGGAGATTGACTAAAGCCTGCAGGGCCTTTCTTTCAGTCGTCCATCTATCATTTCATGAAAGATTTCTTTTTTCATTGAGGAACGGGCGAGGGCGAGAGCGAGTGTGTTAGGAAAACATCTTGAAGAAATCCAGTGATTCTTTAATAAGTAACTCGGGAGAGAGAAAGAGAATATGTATCTCTTTGCTTTGGCTCCGTATAAGACAGTGACGTGAATTTGTCTCTACCCACGTATTGGAAGTGACACCACTTGACATCTTGAAAATTGAAAGTGTCACCGGTATATAACACCTCTGAATCCTCTTCTCATTTTTAGCGTGTGAGGAGGAAGAAGAAAAACTCGAACTTACATTGCATGAATAGCTATCACATGAATAAGTTATTTCTAGATTATATTGGTGGTGCCCCTTTGAAGAACTTTCAGCTTCTGTTGAACGGCGGAAATGCTACTGAGAAAGCTGTACGACGACAGGATCCCACTAGAAAATATTAGAAAGGTTTCAGCTTACTATATCATTGTTTGAGTAAACAAGGAACTCAGGCCTAGCCAAGCCTAGCCATTCCCCATAACATTTTTTTTGTTCGTCTTCGTCTTCTCCTCTCACCAAAGTTTCTCAATGGAAATTCGGAAGCCATGCGGAAAAGAGGATTGATGAGTTGAAGAACTACATCATCATAATAAGAATATCACACACATAAATGTAAAATAGATGTATAAGGATGGAGGATGTGCCAAATTCACAGTTTTCCCCTAATGTTTGCAGATTTTGTTGAGAGAAAATTTCAAGAACAATGGAACAATAGAGCTTGCTTTCCCACTAGAGACAACCGAAGAATACAGAGAAAATGTAAGAATAAAGGAGGATGTTGCAATAAAAATTACTTTTTCGAAAATTAACTTTTGTTGCGAAAACTTAACACGAGAAAATGATTTTGACGCAAAAGGAAGAGTAGTAATATGATGATGAGGATAACGCTGATGAAATTCATTGTTAGTGATGCCATGCCACGGAAGAGTAAATTCATACAAAATGATGATGATATGTGACCAGCGGCGAAGCCCACAGGCAGAGCATCGAGTTTCATTAAGTAGATAAGCGAAATAAATGAATTTAGGAGTGTTTATGAGAGAAGGGCAAATAATGAGGAAGATTTTCTTGTAGATGTTTATGAGACGGATAATCAAAGAACTCGGACTAGAGACGGCAGGAGAATAGAATGGGAAATGGGAACAAACCATTGCAACTTTAGAGAGAATGACATCATCGCCCTCAATGATATGAACTTATTACGAAAAGTTTATGCAAGAATTAAACTCGTATTGTGCTGTGCTCCGAGGAAAAAAAGATGCATCCCTTTAATTTTCATTTTCTGGCTAGTGCGGAGAAAAAAAAACCTATTATTTCTGGAGTCACTCATTCAAATTAGCAGATCGTGATCTCTGCTTCTGCTCTTCCTTTACACTGTGTACAATTTTCCTGAAGCCATGCCATAAGTTGGGGGGAAAGTGAGACTAGACTAGTTTGAAAATTACCGTGAGATAACGTCGCACCGAACCCAAAGCTCGTGTAAGAATCCTGACCTTGAAGCATTACACAATGATGCTGAGAGTTTTAAACACTGCCTAATCTACTTTACTGAAAATTTAGCTGTTCAGATGAAAAAGAAAGGAGATTAGTTACTAATCAAGAAATAGTGCAGTAAAGTGTCTCTAAGGACATAGGAAAGCTCGTTTTATCGTCGTCAGAAACAAAATACTCTTATTAAGTCCCGACATACCAAACGAACCAACTACCCAACAACGGCAAAGGCGGAAAAAAAACAAAGTGAGATGGGGCGCTATAGGTAAAAGGTCCATAAGAATAAGTTTTTTTTTTTTAGCTTTTTTAAAAAGAATTGAGGAAGCTGACAGCAAGATTTTTTTTAGGTCCAAGCACATGTAGTCGTTTCGAGTTTTTCGACGTAAACTCCGGAGGGACAATGAAACGAAGTTTTGCAAGAAAACTTACAAACATGGCTCGAGGTGAAAAAATATGTTTACACTATGCTGAGCAAATACAAAAAATGTAGAAGAACATACTAAAGTTTTTCTCTCGTGATGTATGCTGTTATAACTACTTCCCAATGATAAAAAAGTTTGCGCAGAAAAAGTTTTCATGCTTTTTGTGAAAAAGTAAAGTTTAGGTATCTTGAATCGAATCTTGATTGAACTTTAAGCTATTTTTTTTAAAAAAAGGTATTTGTTATTTCATGCGTAACGTGGGTAATATAAAGGGGACATGTGAATAGAGCTTTGATGTAGCATTTTTTTTGCAAAACGAAAAGGAATATCTTTGGAGATTTGCGGAAAGCTCATGAGAGGAGTCATGTAGATAGTAGAAGCTTGATTGATTTAAAGCTGATCAAATGGCCAATGTCTATCAATAATGCTTTCGAGCGTAGGTAATTATTCACTGATAATTTATATCTGCTCTTGGTCAATATGTTAATGCCCAGCTTGACAAAGAAGAACGACCGATGCGATGGCTTGAATTGGATTGATCCAATCCAGAAAATTGCTGGGAGCCTATGGCATGAAATATAGCCTCGTCACCGCTATTGGGCAAATGGCATATTGATTACCAGAATTAGGTACATATATAATCAGAGTTTACGCGTCTAGAGTTTCAAAAAAGGAGAGCAGTTGAGGAAGAACGAGCGATACTTTGTCAGAAAAGGGATTCATTTAAATTCTCAACGTTAGAAACATGGGCGGCATGGCAGGATTACACAATTACGGGCCGTTGGCGAAATCAGTTTTAAAGGCTGAATTTGAATTGAAAGCATAAAAATGACCATTTCAGTTTGTGCATTTACTTACTTCCCTGCAGCTTTTCAGATATATACAGGGTATCATCATGCAAATGCCACAGGCTAGTGGTTAGTTTATTTGTCCTGCAACATGATCGTCCAGATAAAACAGACCATTACAACCAAAAATTACATACTCTTCATTTTTGTTTTTAGTACATGTGGCCGTAGGTTAGTTTTTGGATGCTTGTTATTATCATACTTTAAATGGATATGGCTACGTGATCCAAAAATTACGCATCTGTTTAATGTCGTTAACACTGAATCCAAGTAAACATGTTGAACATGTAAATCAAAATGTTAACCACTGGCGAAATCAAGGATGGCTAAAAATTGCCAAGGTTGTAACAAAACATTTTCAAAAGATCTATTTTTTCATGCACTAATCCTCATTAGTTTGGAATTTTCAGGCAAAATACGAATTTGGATTCCTTCCATGCATACTGTATTGTATGTATTCACGACATACTTTTGTTTTTTATAAAAAATTATGATAAAATAATAAAATCTAAAACCTAAATCCGTAAACATGTTGAACATGTAAATCAAAATGTTAACCACTGGCGAAATCAAGGATGGCTAAAAATTGCCAAGGTTGTAACAAAACATTTTCAAAAGATCT
>JAHZNI010003702.1:0-24986 GCA_027744415.1 Seira ritae | reverse complement strand
TAATCCTCTTTGGAAATCACCAACTCCACCCAAGAAAAGCAAGTGAATTACCAAATAAAAAGTGGCAGGGAATTTAGAAAACGTAATATTTCATAAATATGTGTAAATGAGTTGGACCTTTAAGCGAGGCTTAGCGCACCCTCAAACGCCAAAACAGTCTTGAAACTATGAACTATTGTCCCACCTCACCGCTCTGTAGGCATATGTATGGCGCTAGCTTTTTTTCAAGGTTTTTTTTTAAAAAAGAACTTTGCAAACATGAACAATGTTATATTCATCATCTCATAAAAATGGAAATACGTACTTTCATCCGCCTAAACTTGAGACAAATACGACAAGTTAAATGTTTTTCATGTTATTTCAAAATAATTCAATAGGAACTCTCGCCTTAACGTAACAGCTTGTCAAAAAATTTACAAGGAATGCGTTCTGTGTGTGCGGCGCAGGCGCTGCTCATGATCATGAGGAGTATAGTCATCTCGAAGATTAAGTTGGATTATTTTAATGTTTTTAGTTTTTAATACACTTTCATAATCATCATCATCGATCAAGATTGACGATGATACATAGATACATACATTCTTTTTTGCCCTCCCTTACTCCCTTCTCTCTCTCCTTTTCGCATTGTTTTTGTGCATGTCCTCCGTCAAAAAAAATATGAAATGTGTAATATCTTCGCGTTAGAAAAAAAATATGTAGCGAGTGTGTTTCAGTGGTACGAGGCTGATGATGAAGGTGGAATGGTCATGATTTTATCAGGGATTGTGTGACTTAATATAAAAAAATGCATTTCTTATATTTACGATGACAACGACCAACAAACCGTCTCGTTGCCGTTAACTGTTACTTCATATTTCACTCTACGCTGAATGAGACAGAATACACAACAATAGCACAGCAGCAATAACAATGCCCTCGCGTCTCTCTCATCTCATCGTAGAAGAATTCATGCTATTATACAGCCATGTCAATTCTGATGACTGCCGACTGCAAAAGTACTTAAAAAATGTTAGAACCTTTCGTTTAGGATCAGTTTGTTACTGTAACTTGGTAAAATATGTAAAATATGATGGATCATTGAACGCAAGAATAATACCTAGATGTCAAAGTACATATATCATATTCCCGTGAAACAATTGATTCTCCATCAAAACCGTATTTAGACCTGCAGTGTCCTTAACGCAAGTGTTTAAATTAATATTGTCCTCCTTTTTTAAATGTTCGAAAAGTGGCGTTCGAAATTTATTTTATGCATTATAGCTGTTCAGTTCAACGAAATCTAATAAAGTGAAAAAAAATCATGGGAATTCGTGGATTATTCATCATCAATTAATCAGATATTTCATCTGAAATTTTTAAGGCCTGTCTGTACAGTTAGTCACCTTTTCAAGCTTCTTTTCCTCCTTATTTTTTTTGGTTCGAGATTAGAGATAAGAACGGGTATAAGTATAGAAATAAAATAGCCTTGCGAATTGCAAGCCTGAAGCTTAGTGAGTACGCGAAATACATCTCTCTTACGCATCTCTGTTCAAAAAATTCACCAATTGTTTTCATTATTGAAAGGGAATTTCATTCGAAAAATGAGTATACGAACGAGAGGCTGAGTGAGTGAGATACAAGATGCATTTCAGTTTTTGAGAGCGAATCGAAATTAAATCTAGGTAATTAGTAATTGCATAGCTAATTAAAATTTAGTGAATCGTGAAGGATGAAGACCAAAACTATCTGTAAAAAAACGTTTTAGCATTTAAGTAGCATGGAGCAATTATGCTTGCTGCTGCATTTACTTTTAGGAAAAAATTTACTCCCTGCTGGTCTCTAGTCTACCACTACTGCGCTGGGACTGGAATCTAAAGGAACAATTAGCGATTCATCCGTAAAAGACTAATAAAAATGCCATGCATTTGGTACTTATTTATCTCCGTCTTCAACTCCTCCAATCCTCTGAGACTAATAGAGTACAAAGCAATTAAACAAATTTGTTCTGCTCCTTCAAATCCCTTGCTTGATCCTCTGTGTATTTTTTTGGCGATCTAAAGCAAATCGCTGTGAGCAGCATGACAAGCTCACAGATACACACAATATATTTTTTTTTCTTTAAATATTTTTAATGTAACTACGTTCAAGCATGCATGCAATCAATTAACTTTACAGTAATAAAGGTTATTAGGTTGTGTACAGTCGTCTACACTTCACGTTGAGTCGAGTTCATATTATGTATATGTATATTACGAACTTCCATTCTTGGAGGGGAAAAAATGCGCATTCCGTTGCATTACTACATTATTGTACAGCATTGAATTGTAATTCTTTATTTTGCATGCCTGTTAAATCACATATTATAATTTATCTAAATCTGAATGGAATTATTATGATTGTTGATATTTGATAGTCGTGTAATGTATTTTTTTTAAATGCATGAAGAGATGGTGAATTGGTGAGATGTGGTTTGGTTTGGTTTGGTTTGGTTTAAAGCGTTGCGTAACAAAAAAAACGACGGTAAATATGATATGATGATGATGATGCTCAGCGTACCACATCACAAAAAAATTCGTCTCTTGATTTTAATTCGTGTGAAATTTTTGTGTGTTTAAGAGAATTATACAAGTTTATTGAATAAGCCGAAATCTCACGGCCTCCTTAATTGTAATTGGGGATATTTATTATGTTGAGCCCTTATTATAAAATTGGTGTATAAATTAAAAGAAATCAGCAAAAATTGCATCTGCTGCTTCTTTTTTTCCATTTTCTGAAACATGTCATTCATATCAATCATTAGACAAGAGCGTATGTATGTAAGTATTATGGACATTTTAATTAAATGAACACGCATTCGAAGCTGCTGCATATGTATTAGATGCGTTATGCGATGATTGATCTTTGCAAATTTCTGAAGAAAAAAAAAGACAAAACGTGCACCAATAATAAATAAATACCAATTCAATCTCATTTTTTTCACTCTGCATTTTACACCAGTCAGTCAGTCAGTCTTCATTGATGAAGTGCGAATTAATGATAGCCCAACGATAATATGCAATGGCAACAGTAACAGCAACAACGTGCATAATAGCTAAAAAAATTTTAGGGGAAAGGGGAACGGAAAGTTTGTGTGCTTTTCGGCACCAATTTCAGTATGAATGCACTTATTTCAATGAAAATACACACACTTAATGTGAATTAAGTTGTTTCACACTCGCAACATGAGTTGACAGGAGTCAGGTAGATTCGACCTCAGAGGATATGAAAAAAAATTAGGACATGTTTACAAATCCTCGAGGAGATCCTTAATAGCTGGAGGGTGCTCATTAAAGTGAGATAAACACGTCGATGATATGATATGGATGGGATGAGGCATCTCCTCATCTCACCTCATATTTTGAGGCAACCTCATCGAATTATTTTTTTTTCTGTCGTTTCCACTTTATTTTGAATTCACCATTACCATTGCATTATTGTATGTATTCTTCACTTCAAATATCAATCATAATTACTGTCCCCGAGAGTTGAAAAAAATGTGTATAGTGCACTAATTCATTTTTTTTGAAAATGATCGTCATCGTCACATCATTAGAGGCAAGTCAAGGAATAATTCATTACATGTAGACCTTCCGACATTTATCACCATCACCTCTCTAAAATATCAATATTTTTTTATATAGCTCAAGTTGATGTTGATAGCATAGAAACCGAAAAAAATATATGAGAATGCTATTTACTTTGACCTAATCTAGTATTTTTTTGTCTCAATTAAATCTAATCTATTAAAAATCAAGAGTATAAGTATGATGCATACAACAAAAAAAAGCAAACTACTGAATGCAATGCAGTGAATGAAACATGTTTTAAGTTTGGTATGATATGATATGATGAATGCATATGCATAGGTACACCATCAAAATATCAGATTTAGCTCATGATAATGCAGCTTTAAATTTTTTTCCTCTCCATATCATATTATCCACCATATAGCCTTCCCTCCCAGTTGAGTTTTTTGTAGCTTGTAGAGATGTTTGGAGTTGGAGGCATGCGGCATGCTCTCTCCAAAGTACAGTATAAATCTAACGCTCTCGGTTTCATCAATTTCAAGATAAGTTACGTCCGTAGGTACAAATGTATGTATGTGCATGAAAAAATTACACAGTTTGAATATTTATCCATTAATTTAATCTAGCTATAACTATAACTACGACTCTTCTAAAATATTAACGGTGTAGAATTTAATACGATTATGATTACGCTGCACTGCTGTGCTGTGAGTCTTCTTCGTAGCTTTTTTTACTTATTAATGGAGGCCGAGTCGATTCCTTCCCTTCTCCTCCACTACCACTAATACCACGTGAGTTTGAAAATGTCGTTTTGCTTATCATCGCACTGATCACCACTACCACCATCATGTTCTCTAACTTTACTTCCCGATTCTCCCCAAAATACTTATCTAACACCAGGACCACGTTTGAGTTTGAATTTGAATGTTGCTGCTGATGATGATGATTGTTGAGAATCTCGATCGGCGCGTGAATGAGAGAGAAAGTTTTTCTTGTCGTATCTTCTTCTTCTCCTTTCCTCTTCTACTCCTGCGTATTATCTTTATTGATGCGTCAGTAGAAAAAAAAGAAGCAAAAATTGAAAAATTATGGGTTAGCAGTTAGCATTTTAGCGTTAGAATAGAATGCTTAATCTGGCTTGGCTGGCATTAGAATGCCTAAGTAAGCAAAGTAGGATTTGATGAAGAACCTTTTTTTGGTTGTTTTTATAAAATTGCAAATTAACTGTCTATTCACTGTTCAGTCTGTACGCGTAGGCATCTAGGAAAAGTGTCGGCTGTCATATTTGAATTTGACCGAAGAGAATATATTGTATACTTGCATAATGACGTCGCTGTAAGTGTTGGAGGTGACAGGTGATGAAAATGCGAAATATGTTTACAGTTATTTATCACATCACATCCCACAAACACGACACGACTACGCTTGAGCTAGAGGTTGAGGCTTATAAAAGGATCAAGTAAAGCGGTACAAGCATGCGGTGGTGTAAATGTCTTCTTGTCGTTCCTTGAAATATGTCGCGTCTGCTCTGCTGCTAAAAGTCAGAGGGACTGTCGGAATTAAAAAAAAGTCTTAGTTCCTTTCCGCATTACTCTACAAAATTACAATAATAAGGAAAAAGTAATAATAATGAGGAATCTCTGTTGGTTTTTATTTTGCAGAAGCTGCTTAGCTTTAGCTTAGCTTATAGGATTGCGATTGCCATTCGCTCATTGCAAAAGTGCCTTAACAATGTTAACATTTATCTCAGCCATACAAGATATTATGTACAATGCGGAAAAGAAGACCGTCTTTAAAAAAATGTTGATTAGCTTTTGACGTTTCTTGACGAAAAATTTTCGCGGTTTGCATAGATTGTAAATTGTAAACTTTGTACTTTCTTATTTCCCAGATGCGTTTTTAAGCATTATCTTACATTGGCGTTGGCGCATCGTTTTCTTTCCTTCAAATGCAAATTATTTTTTAGGCTGTACATTGTACTGTCTGCTTCTGCTATTCACTAATTTTTTTTCTTTTACTCGAAAAACGATCCAAAAATCATTCCATAAAATGCATACATACCATCATTATCAAATGCGTGAAGTAAGAGCAAGGGAGACAAAAAATTTTTCTAGGATATTTTTGCAAAAGAATGAGAGAGTGTAAACACGTAGGTAGATGCATACACAATATACATGTGTTTAAGGAAGAGGTTTTAATATGAAATAAGTTTAATTGAGCATAGAAGAAATACGGTTATGTTATGTATTTACTGAGGAGGAGGAGGAGTGCACTGGCTAAAATTTGAAGGAAGATTCGCCGACCTGTGTAATTGGCCTCCTTAAGTGAATACTAGAGCGTATTTTATAGGATTAAAAAATGTAATTTCAGGACCATTCATGCGCATCTCACTTTTTACTTACGATGATGATCACGATGATCAACATTTTCCTACACGAGTTCTGTGTTTTGTGCAAATAAAATAACGAGGCGCATTCAAATTTTCTGAAAGAGCTGACCGACCGACCGCGCCGCGGTATTATATTATAGCAGCATCCGAGTAATTAGAGGGAATATACATTTGCATTTTGCATACATATAAGCAAATGCACATTTATATGGCATTGGGTTTTCAAACAAAAAAGTTGCACAGAATTAAGTACAATGGTAGACAATGCAGCAGCAGCATAGAAGAGGTAGTGGTATACTGGTACATATCAAATCGCCTTGTAAACTTTTGTTTTCTGCGAAACAATTAAATTAGAAAAAATGAGATGAGGCCATGCTCATCTCATCTCATGAGATTATTTTTGTGTGATATCTTCCACCAAAAATAGGATGGTTATACTCATATCATGGTAGTCAATTGTTTGCTTCAATTTTTTCTCGAGTTCTGTTCTAAGCAATTCAGGTGAAATGGAATCGCCACATCACCATCAGGTTATCAGGAATGCCTCTAGCTTTGTTTCAATTTTCAATGGACAGCGAGGAACGACATCGAAAATAAATGGAAAATTATTTGCATTCCACGAGACTTGATTGAGAGTGAGTCGTCGCGTCAAAAAATTACATACATTCCATTATTTAGTTATGCTGTTCAGTTGGATTGGGCTGGGGCTGGGCTGCTGTGTGAGCTGAGGATTGGATTGAATGTGAATTCACCCGTACTTCCGGTGTCAACCGAATAAAAATACAATAACCTTTTTTTCATACCAACATCACTAAAGTTTTTTTCGCATTTCAAAATAAGTATAATATGGGATATTATTATCACAACTGCACGATCAAAAATAGCATCCCTGACTCCGCGCGTCTGCGATTATAATACCAAAAAAACGCAACGTTCCATCCATATTTGGTGGAGATAGAACTGACCGGTGAGTTCTATGCAGAGATTTAAAGGACATATTTCATGCCTACATGTCGAATCTTTTATGGTGTAGACGTGCACACATACATCGATACATACGTATAATATGTACGTTTGTATATGAAAAGTGAGTACGTTTAATGTTTGTTTGCATTGAGTCTATATTTTTATAGGGTCACTTCCGTTTCGTCATTATTTCGTGGCCTCTTTCATGTATCTCGTAGAGAATACCTGTGCTCATTATGTGTAACTTTTTACTTCATAATTTTTTTTGGTGGATGTATGCTTTAAATTGAACTGAAGTTAGTAAGTACAATGTTTATTTCGTCTCATTTGGGATCGGATTCACATTTCAGGAGTCGTAAACGAATTGCTTGTTTCAAGTACCAACACCAATGCAGCATTGCAAGTCGATACACGTATTAAATTTTAAGCATACCTAGACGATTCCTTTAAAAATTTTCAAATTTTATGTTGGATAATAAAGTGTGATGCTGTTGTGGTAGTGACATATCCCTATCTGAAGTTGATGGTGTTGGTGTGGGATTGAGGCAATTTACTTTTGCTCAAATTTTTAAAAGCATTTAAATTCTCGAATTTATTTTTAAAGTTTTGGTGGAAATCAAACTTACTCGCGCTTTCCAAGGTTCTATACATTTTCGATTCGTCGTCTGTCGATGCAGAGTGCAGAGGTAGTAGTTGGGTTTGGAGGATGTCGTCATCATCGCCGTGACGTAGAATTTCCGGTTTGCGATGATTGAGTCAGAGTTGATGTCCTCTTCTGATACATTAATACATGTACATTTAGACATTTTTTCGTGTTCTTTGCTTTTGCTGGAATTTCCGATAAATGCACATCATAACTATGGAATGAAAATTCCTTTTGATTTCGTAACAAACAAATGTAATACGTATGTATGACTGCGATACACACTGTCCAAGCTAAGCCAATGGGTCGTTAATAGATATAGCATACCTTCTGACTCTTCTGACATGACAGTGCAAATGCACAGGAATTGTTGAAAATAGGTAGGTACTTAATTTTATTTACGGTAGCTTTTGACCAGGAAAATTCATTTTGGCATTATAGAATTGATAGTTTTTTCTTTCAACATTCAAAAGAAATCTTATCAAACGAGGATTTATTCTGTCTCGAGGCAATTCCTATTATTCCCATATTTCAAATTAGTCAGTGTACACTACCGCTTACTTATAGAGTCAGTGACTTCTCCCCTGCTTAATTTCAAATCATCATTTAGTAAATATATTTGAACTCATTACAGTTATTGCATCGTAATGTTCAACTTGATTTACAACTATTTATTTATTTTTTTCCCTGTAAAGAACTATAAAATCGTAACAATCGTAATCGTGTCTTACAGAGTCTTTAACAAAATTAATTAGTTTTTTTTACATATTTTCTCAGTAAACTTAAGACTTCAAAAGTTCCTTTACCTATGAAATGAAATGAATGTTCCTCCTCTCTGTATTTTTTTAATCTTGTTCGTCTATGACATGACTCATGACTGACTTGACTACACCACCACCACCACCATCATCATCATCATCAACGAATTAACATCAAAGTCCATCTAAATACATGGGCAAACATGTGCTTTTGCTAAGCAAAGTCAGCGCCCAGACCAGAGAGACACACTTCATTCATGTACATAACACCATTCATTGAATTGATAATCGTGCCTTTTCGATTCTATCTATCTCCTTTGAAGAAGAATAATTGCCCACGCAATTACAGAAACGCAGTGCGCGCGCACACACAACACACACAAATCTTTATTATCTAAATAATTAATACATGAACGCACAAGAGCAATCAAATCATAATTTTTCTATTTCTCTTCTCGTCAGTTGTAGGTATTCTTGTAGTGCAGGAAACAGTCATCATCATCCCCTCTTATTGCATTCGCCATTCGCACTCCCGTGCACAATTTTATTTTCAAACGAAGAAAATTTATCATAAAAAAATCACGAACATGATTTTTCTTGCCGTTCTTAACTTTCGCTAAAATATAACATTTATCTAGATCACGCATGAAACGAAATACAATAATATGTATATTTTTTTTCTGATTGCAATTTCAAATAATATAATTGTTCATAGCAGCATAGAGCACATCTAAAATCTTACGTAGTATTGCTTTAAAGACGAGCGTGAACTTTACGAGAGAAAAAAATATGGAAGGCGAAGTCAGAGTCAGGAGCGGTGTAGTTTTCTTTGAAAAAAAAATATAATTTTCAATTTGAATATCATTAAAGTGCACAGTGCTCAGTGCACGGTGGCTCTGATGATGATGATGAGTCTAGTCGTCCGTAATGCAGTAGTTATGTATGAATGAATGAGTATTTAAATACTTTTACCGATGTTGATTGTTGACGTTGTCGTCTCCGTCTTCTCCTCGTGTGCATCATTGTGCATGTACGCACATCACATCTCTCTTTCTTTTTTATTTTACAATTACGGAATAGTCATCATCATCATCATGGTAACTGGTAACAATGAGCAGTGAAATGATATTGTGATTCCTGTGTAAATAGGTGTCATTAGCAATTCAAAAAAAATTGAAAATGTAAACTTCTCTGAAAAAAGCGCTCTAAACCACGCAACCGAACCATGCGATATTTCTTACTGCATTTTCAAATCTCCTAGAAAAAGTTTTTCTTGTCAGGCAATTTAATATGCACACACTAAATCCTCCTCAAATGAGTGCAGTTATTATGCACCATTATATTTCCTCGCATGAATACTTGCACTCGCTGAAAGAAGAAAAAATAAATACTCAACACGAGTAGTATAGTAATAAGTTTTGAATTTTGAAACTCGAACTCAAGTCAAGTCACTGAATAAAATGTAAATATTGTATAGTGTAGTGTAGGTATGTGTGATTGCTTGCAATGTGTGCAATGCGCAATGATGATAGCGTCAAAAAGCGGCGTAGTGACGAAGATGACTCTTCATCGAAGAAGTGATGATGATGATGAGGGAAGGAAGAAAAAATTATTTTCTAAGAGGTGCCTTCGTCTTGATATTTTTTCAAGAAGAGAGCTGTTCTTCATATTTAAATAGATGGTGAAAAATATGAATTTTCTATTCTGTCTGATGACATGACATGACGATATGCCATGCCATGCAAAGCCATGCAAAGCAACGCTGGTGAAGAGGGATAATGATCTCTGATTGCTAAATAGTTGCTACTGCTACAAAAGAGAAAAGATATAAATATGGAACAATAAAAAACCAATGATGAAGAAGAGAAGAAAATAGAAAATCACAAAGAAAGTGGTGATGTTGGTTGATGGTGGTGGTGGTGACGACAGCCAAATAGATCTGGGAAAATTGGAGGAAATTTTACACTCTCTGAATAAGTAAAAAAAATTATTGTCCCAGTGCAGTGCCGCCGCATCACCATCCTCGCCGTCATGAAATTTACCAATACCGTTTAAGAGTCAAGCTGGGCTCGGATCATTTACTCCGTTGTCGTCTCATGAACTTTTGGAAAATGAGCCCCGCTTCATCAAAATGAATTTAATATTTAATAACATGTTTTAGTTTTGATGATAGTATAACGGCACTGACAATGAAAATTGACGTGATTGTTGACATATTGTTAAGCCTAAATATATTATGTCAAATGAAATTGTCAGAGTTAGTGAGTCATCAATCACGGCTCTTTGTCTGAAAAAATGGAAACCAGCAAGATGTATGTAAAATTATGATGATGATGAGTACAAAATGAAAGTGTGAACGAGAGTTTGCATCTGTTCGAGAAGGCGACAATGGAATTCCCAATCTGCGCTGCTGAAAAATCATGCAAAATGGACGTAATGTACAAACATTGTACACCGTGTTTTAACCAGAAATACCGTACACTGGTACCAATGATTAAGGAAATCTTTCAAGTAGCAATTATCCTGCAAAAGTTACCTGATCTAATCACTATCCATTGCATATATAATTATTTAGGAAAAGTAATAGGAGCGTACCATTCATTTACTATTACTATGTATGTTTTTACATAAGAAAAATATATCGATGGAGGAGACCACACTTCCTATCGAATTAAAGTTCAAATAAATATATTATATTCGTTTGTGTTACCACAAATTATGAATAAATTATTCCTTCATGATGTGTTTAATTTATGTGCAAAATAAATATATGCAATTACAGAAAAAAGTTTGGAAAGTGGGACAGAAACAAAATAAATGTGTGATTAGGGATTAGGAGGAGGCTCCCCCACCACTATAATGGGGGACAATAAGTAGAGTGTTGAAGTGGAGTCAGAGTGAGTAGAGTTAGCTAAACGTATTTATTTTTCTTAGGATTATGATTACGTAAAACATGAATGAATGAAAATCCTGCACGTTTTTAGGCTTGTAACCGTTACCTACTTCAGATCTGGGATTCAATTTTATTTTTGGAAATTGAAATTATGTTTCCTAAAAATTAAACGCGTGATTTCTCAAGTCCATGTCCATATGCCATATTCAAATTTGGAATTTGAAACCAAGGCTACATTAGCAACCGATGCAACGGCTACTATTTAATTTCATTAGTCTAAAATTTAATAACAAATAGATTTCTAAAATTTTCAATTTAAATATACATTTAGTAAATTTCAATTTAAATGGACATCTCCCTAATTGACACACGCATTTAGCCTCAATTATGTCAGCAGGGAAAGAAATATATGGAACGCGTGCTTCTTTATAATTTCAAATAATTATGTAATAAGATAATCTTTTCCAAGGGCTTCATATAGTGTCCAATTTGAATCAGGGTCCCCCAAAAATGAAATTTGGGAGATAATAACGGTTAATGGAATGAAAGAGAAGATGATAAAAGATGTGCCACTGAATGACTAAAAGACGGAATGATGTTTCATCAAGTGGGTCAGAGTCAGAAACAAGTGTCCATATCTACAATGCAATGCAATCAAGCAAGTTAAAAATTTACAAAGTTCTTGCTAAGTATGACTTCCTCTGAAATTTATCAATAAAATTTACCTGAGAATTTTTGCAAAGAACGTAAACCTTTAGTTTTGGATAAACGTGCCACTGTCAATAACTTTAAACTTGGCTGACTTCAGTATTTTAAGGACTTGTTTTGGAACTAAAATTTTAATGGGAAAAACTACAAAAAAATAGGGAAGCTCGTCATCATTCATCATCGTCATATATAAATATCATATCTCATCAAACAATCAACTCTTGCTTTCGTTTTAAATTTTGGTTACTATAATATTTTTGTTCGTGAGGAATGGAACTCACTGCATGCATCGCATTATGTAAACATTTAATTTTTTTGTATTCATCTAGAATCTAGATACTATATCCACTACCGTCATCAATTTTTTTCCCAGGATTAACCATGACCTTTAAACATTGGACAAAAGACTTTCTCACAATTGTTTAGTTTTTTTTAAGGAAAACCTCTGAATAAAATTCAAGTTTTATGGCAAAAATAAGGAGGAACAAGTTTCTATATCTTCCGCTTATAATTGTAATTGCATATTTTCAAAAAAATAGTATTTTTGGTAGAGTTTTGTATATGTCTTGGCTCAATTTTTCTAAATACCTTCAGGGGGAAAATAGGTAGGTGTGACGTCTCTCTCAAAAAGGTTCACCAAAAACAGGCTTGAGCCAGAGCCAGAACAGAGGAGAGGAAGAAATCATGGGAACTTTTATGGGCTCATGTTTGAGAACATCCACTGTAATTTATTAGCTCTCATGTTAATTTTTCCCACAGTATAAGTAAAAGTGTAATTTGATCGAAGAGAAGTAATTGTATTGCTGCGTCTAGACTCGCAATAGTAATAGTACTTACTTAGTTTGTTTGTGCTCCCCATATTACACAAAAGGTAATTGCTTGCGGGGAGACAAATCTGGTCTTTAAAATTGGCATCGCGATCGCGACTCGCCGCGCGCGTATATGTATTGCAAATTGCGAGCAAATAGTGCGACGAATGGATTGGTTTCGCTTCAAAGCTAACTATAATATTCCCACATAATATCCCAATCCCTGCAATTACCGGGATTTCCTGATCAAAAAAAAATTTACTTTATGCAGAACTTGTTTTTCGGTCACGTTATATAACTTACACGTTCAAATCAGAAAGAAATTTTATTAGTAATTATATTTGTTACGTTTGCCATGCAACATGCAATGAATGCGTGTGTGTATTTATTATTATTACGTATTGAATTTTATTTATTTTCTTTTACAGGAATCCCTTTTCAAAAAAAAATGGAGAGCTACAGCAGAATCCGTTCAATCAAGCTGAAGCGACCTACGCCGGAGCATCCGTTCGGATTCTCGGTGAGAGGTGGGCATGAGCACGGAACGGGAATATTTGTGTCGTTTGTTGACATTCGCTCACTCGCTTATCGGCAAGGATTGAAGGTAACAAAAAATAGAATATTCAATAGAAGCTGAAAATGTTTCAAACAAGTGTTTTCAATTTAAAACTGTCGACTATAAAAAACATTCAATCAATCAAGCCTTACTACATAGATTGCGAAGGGATATGCACTCTTCAGACATCCATAAAATATCAATATGCATTTTTTATTCCTCGATAATATGTATATTAAATGTATGTAATTGCAATTGTAATGCAATATATTATGTCTAGGCATTTACTCCATTTTTATGACATGAGCCGAAGAGGATTTCACGCACGTTTTCTTTACTGCAACTTTGCAGCAGCAGTAAAAAGTTTTTACAAGACATGAGTGTACTATAACTCGAGATATTTTACGAGATAAAAAAAAAGTCAGTTTTTTGAATTGACTTGACTTCACCTGACTTTTACGGCGATATGGGAATGCTTCGTACATAGGTATTCATACATTACACATAACATGACTCCTTTTAAAACATGTATCGTAAGTCGCAGTCGTAACGCAAGAGTGAGGACAAAACAAGGAATTGTTTTAAAAATGACACGACATTGTGATAATTTACTTAATTAGGGGAAAGCGTTAAAAATGTTTTAATTAAAAACTCCTCACTAAACCAACAACCAACTTCATAATCGGCCAGATTTAAGTAGGTAGATGCAGAGATACAGTAGAAGTTATGTAGTTTCGTATTTTTTTGGGAGTATTTATTCTTTACAATGACAATTCTATTTTTTGAGTCATGTCACGTCATGTGGAGTTTTTTTTGCAGCACTTACTACATTACAGCGGAACATACACAATTGAATTTACTCAGCTTTATATCGCTTTGTTCTTACGATAATGCCGTAAAAATCGGGAGTTGATGATGATGATGACGATGAGAGGTTACATGATTAAACGGAATCATTTTGGATTTTTTTTCATGATGAAATATTAGAAAATGTGTAATATTGAATTATTCAATAAACTATAAACGGTAGCCTGTGGTTTGAGTCTGATCTGGTCTAGTCTGGTCTATATTCTGCTCGAAATTGGGTTTAAAATGGAATTCATACTAAATTTAGAAAAATGGAGGTTATCGTTCGTTATTGATATTACAAACGGAACGATTTTAAAACATCTCAAAAACCAAATTTTAAACATTTTCTACCTATTTTCTTCGAAGCATTTGATTTTGATTTGATAGATTTGATTTTTGAAAATGTGAAAATTGACTGTCAAACCAAAAACCACACTTTACGGCTGTGGTCTTGGTCTCCTTCTGTCCCACGTAACTAGACGTATATACATTCATGGCATCTCATCACATCAATACTCAATAATGAATGACCGACCAGACCAAACAGCGTCTTGCCAATAAAAAACGTCAACGATTTTAAGTAAAACCAACGTGTGATTAATAATGACGAATGCGAATGTGTCGAATTGAACAATGAAAACAACATTCACATACTTTGCAAAAGCATAAATAGAGGCTGAAGAGTTGTTTTTATTTTTCCACATCTCATATATCGAAAATAGAATTAAACCGTGAAACGGATATGCAAAGATTTAGGTGTGCAAAAAAATGTATACCTAACGAATCTGTAGCTTTATTGCAGTATTAGTCAAGTGGAGCAGGTATGGTTTGGTATTTGGTTTGGTATACTTAATAATAATAATACTGAAATTCTAGCAAGTTTGCTATCGTCGTGGCTCGTGTGACCAATTCAAAAATGTATTTTTAAATGACATGAAACAGTGGTCAGGTTTTGTGGCTCGAGTAAACCAGGCAGTTGCTAGATTGCTTTCGAGGCGTGCCATATATTATCCGATGAAATTGGCATGTGCAAAACAAATGAAATACTGAATACATATACATCAGCAGCGGAGAATATTGCAGTGGTCAACCATTTTTTTCCTTTAAAAAAATGCTTGGAATGGAAGCTTTATTTTATTGTTACTTTCAGCACGTATCATATTATATTCATTTTGCAACAGGTGTCATCATCATCATCATCATCATAAACTGACACCAAAACCGATCTCATCAATTTAATATTCTTCTTTAAAATATATTTCGAAGGACTGATATTTTTTTAAAATTGCATGTACATATGTATTTCAGATCTATTTTTATAAGAGGCAATTAACAATCAAGTCAACCTTCTTCATTTAAGTAATTATTTAATAAATAATTTTGACGTTTAAGCCCCAATCCCAATTCTATTTGTCTGTTTGTTTTTTTTCTTTACTGTTAATTGGAAAATAATCATCACTGTCTAGTTGGGTAATCATACCTATTCTCTTTGTCAAAATCTGTCGCCTTCTAAATCTCAACTGTGTGAGCCCACGAGGAATTATCGCTTCCTTTCTTTTCATGAATGAAAAATGTTTCGTCATCCTTCTTTCATTTCATTGAGCATTCTGTGTGTACGATAATAGGTACGTGTCTTCACTCTTCGTCGTCATCGGCTCATCGGATACATCTTCCCTTCATTAAATCATGTCATCACATCACATCACAACATATCGCCGCATCATCATCATCCCTTGATTTGTGATTATCCCTGTGTAGGCTGTACAGCTTAATAAATTTACGACGAAATTTAGGAATACGATACGATACACGCAAATTCATAATATGCATGTATGCTAACGTTTAAGCAATTTTATGACTATGACTATGGATTATAAAAACTAAACAACGTGCTTCATTTTTTGCCGGCCACAGCCAGAGCCAGAGCCTCGAAAGAAAATTAAAATTCCCTAAGTGACCCTATCCCTTACAATTTACAATCTTACAAAATAATTTTGAAAACTGAAAGGGGAAAATATAATCTCAGCCCAGCACACTTGAGATATTATCTATCTCGAAATGATTATTGACAGGTGTTGTGTTGTGCTTTGCTGCGTTTAAAAACACCTAATGAGTAATGACGAACAATCAAAAAAGATTGAATTAGCTAAAGCACCTTAGTGAGTGGTGACCATTATTTATTGACTCATTGTTCGCATACATATTTTTTTAAATTAAGTCTAATGTAATGTAAAAGATACGCAGACAGACACTTGTAAAAATAATAAAATGGATATTTATGGAAAGGGATAATGCATCACCACCATTATTATCATCATCTCAGGAGAGAAAAAAAAATCTGTGAAACTTATAGCATAAAGTTTTTTTTGTTGTTCTTCTTTACTGATTGTGATTACGCGATGATGGCTAAGGGATAATAATGGAAGATAAAAAAAAGTGCATACTACATATTGCAATTGCAAAATCATTATGCACGTATGGATAATTAAGCGTTGCATTGCAGCTCAATGTTTATTTGTCATGTTGCAAAATTGTAATTGTGTGTTTTACGAGATTGGTGTTGATGCTGCTAAGCTGAGTGCATTCAATAATAATAATATCATATTGTTCTTTTGTCGCCAGCATGTTTCTTGTTTGTTTGTTTTAGAGTAAATAGTGAAATCAACAATTATATTATGTTGACGACATGGATTATTTGTTTGCTAATAATGCAATAATAATAATGCTTAATTGTGTTGTGTGTAGCACAGCGCATCACAGGATGATGATGGATTATGACTATGACCTGGGTGAACTCAGTAATTAGCTGTTGACGTAACGTAATCAAGATTCTTCCTCGAAAAAAAATTAATAAAATTTGCGGATTGAGTTGTCTTGTCTGTCGACACTTTGAAAAAAAAATTAGGGGATGGATTGCATTTTTTTCAGTCGAAGATTCATGTCACTTCCTATTTGCATCCATCGGAAAGGGAAAACACTGAATTAATCCCGCAGTCCCTACGAACCTTTCTTTTAGGCACAAGAGGTCAATCAAATAATGGGAAGGGGTTTAATTTTAAATATTCCTTTCTTATACTGTTTTACAGGTGGGTGATCAAATTCTTCGCGTGAATGGATATCCCGTGTCAGCCGCAGTTCATCACGAGTGCCTATCGCTGATGAGGACTCGGACAAGTCTTCATTTAAAAGTTCGAAGTAAGTGTATAAACTAATTTTTAATTCGTTTCCTTTTCCTCCTCACATCATTCATTCATTCCCGAAACACGACTGCAGCAGTGCTTTTGCGATTTGAGATCTGCTAAAACTTTCCTCCTAAATCTTACTTTAAGAAGGATTTGAATTTGAAGATTGCTAAAGCCCTTAAGATGTTAAGCTTCTTTAGGTACAAAACTGCAAACAAGCCCTACATGCTAAAATGCCTGTATCTATGTTATAGTTATAATAATTTCAGGAATTTTCCTTTTTCTCTTCCTGACATGAGGTTTTATTTAAAAAACACAAATTCCTTCCTCCGTAGCAATAGCCATCACCTCAAAGCAAGTCCTTGCACAGTTAAATGTATTTATTTACTTTACTTATACATCCCCATCCCATTGCTGTAGCCTGAAACCTTAAGGAATTTAAAAGAACTACGGAGGTTTTTTTTCTGTTTTCTTTCACGAAAAATAAGAATTTGCATCTCTCATGGTGATCTCATTATGTCACTCAAACTAACGTTATCTAACCTAGACTCTCTCTCTCTCTCTCCAAAAACCATAGGCATTAGGCATAGAGGCAGGGAGGAGGGAGTCATGCAAACAAAACATCTCAAGGAATGATACAGAAAAAAATGATAACGCGAAAAAAATATAATTGCATGACATGACACATACGAAGATAAAATTCAAATATAGAGAAAACATGTGTACACAAAACAACAAAATATAATATAAGTACTTACCTACCTATGTAGGTTTGATTGTTGTTGTTGCTGCTGCATACATTGTTGATTTCATTTTGAGATTGTTACACATTTTCTTTTTCAACAACAAAAAAAATTAGAAGATTCCCTTATGTCCCACTCCGACTAACTCCTCTTGCTCTTCTTATTCAAAAAAATAAATGTAAGAAGGAAACTCACACAGCACGAGCCTTTGAGACTGCGTGGTGGTGGTGGTGATGTACAAAACGATGACAAGGAAAATGCCGCTACTTCACGCCAAGATCCACGCAACGGCTTCCTTTTCTTCTGCGCAAAAAAAATTGAGAGAAGAAGAAAGGAGGCTTTTCTTTCTGCTAATGTAATTCCCTGAATATGTGAGTTTTTATTCTTTAAGGATAAGAATAGGGATTGGGAAGATGATTACAATGCGAGGAGGTTGAGGATGATGATGATTGCATTCCGAAAAAAAACACATTCTTGATCCTATTTAGATAGATGCTTACTTCTTACGTACTTTACCTGCACTCATTTGCATTTTTGCAAAAGCCGATTTTGAAAAGGATTAACAACAGATTCCTCACATCACATCCTCCTTTTTTCATAAGGTCCTAGTCCTAGTCCTACTAGTACATACTTCTTAGTCCCAGTCCTAGTTTTTTTCAATGACGGTGTCCTCCTCCTAATCTAAATGAGACATTGTTTTTTAAGAATTACTCTCATCCTTCTCAAAATTATGCAGCAATGCAAAGGGACAAGGTTCGCGGAAAGAAATATAGTACAAACGAAATATTTTTCAAGCTCAATTTTTTCACTCTAATTTTTTCATTATATTATGTTATGTTATCATGAGGAGATAGGTAGTCATGTCATTTCTTAATTTTAAATGAGAAAAAAATGATACGCCTTTTTGCGTATTATGAAAGGCGGCGGTGGCGGTGCCGGTGGCCTGTTCTGTTCACAGTGTTCGCTCCCAAGTCTCAAGGTTTCCACACTTGTCAAGAGCAAGCGTCAACCCTAAAAGATGGTAACCTGCCAGAAAGAGCGCATTATTATTACGACAGCTGTAAAATCGCAAAATTTCTTTGCGTAAAACTTTTACTCAATTGGCCTACTGCTCTGGCTTGGCTGATGGAATCGATCATTCCTCGGTCGTCTCGGTGTTTTGATGAAATTTTTGTAAGCGCGAAGAATTCATAGGCTAAGGGTAGTGTAGTGAATGTCATTGGCATAATTCATGTTTTGCGTGAAATGAATTGAAGTCGCATTGCAAATCTGACTATTGTCGCTAAAAAATGCGTCGTCGCTTTTATATTTTCTTAACGTAGTAAAGTAATGACACTCTGTATTCTATTGACAATTGACAGTGTCTTCCATCACGTCACATCATCATTAAAAGATTCACTCATTAGTGAAATAACATTGTGACGCAAGAATCCAATCACGATTAGCAATTTTAAAGTCAGACCGAGCCGTTGTTGTTATGGCAGTGAGAAGTTCCACGACGCCTTGGCTGGCAGGCGCTAAAGCAAGACGAGTCGACGTATTGTGGACGTAACGCATATTCTTTCATTGCGTACTTATATTTGAATTCGAATCCAAAATCCAAGCGTAATTTCCATTGGATTTTCAATTGTTTCTATTGCTGCTGCAAAAAGCAATCGCAAGTCTACCAAATATAAATTCAATCCTATTCCTAAATACTCTTTTGCATGGAGGGAGAAAAGAGAGGATATTTGCAAATTATTGAATGATCATCATGATGATAATGATGCCATTTACGAAACAACCTCCTCCTAAAAAAATAATTCTTTTCGCGACACGCACGTCATTCGCCTCATCCGTTTCTCTAATTGAATGAAATGGCCAAGCCAAGCCAGGCAGGAGGAGTATTTTCAAAAGCCGTGCGTACTTACGGTGCGATACGATACATTATGTTGGCTTTGGCTTCGTTTCGTCCATCTCCATCTGCAAGCTGCAACATTTAAAAATACCATGATTCCTTTTACTTATTGCGTAAATGCGTAATCAAGGTAAAAAATATATATTCAATGATTAGAAGCCGAAAAAAATTTGGCAGATGCAAAGCCTAGAATAGAAAATCTTTATGCCTTTGAAGAATATATTTTGAACAGTTTTTTTTCTTGTCTTTTGTTCGCACAGCAGATCAACAAAAATGAAAATGTAGGGGGAAGAGATTAGTATTCACGTACCTAGATGAAGATGAGCCTCATTTTAATCTAGGACATGATCGTAATCACAATCATGATCTAATGATAATGAGTAAAGTACGAAACCATGAGAATAATGAAAACATGTGTACAGAAAATAAACTTTAAAATTCAAATATGAAACATATTGAGATTTTTTTGGAAGGTTTAGAATGTAAATGCTCATTACACATATTTTTTTTTGAAATGATCGAACCAATTTTATTTTTTTAATAAAATGAATAGTGGAAAAATATTTAGTTTGCTGTGGTTTATGGCATGAGATTATAAGGAATAATTTGCAAACATATGGTGGGGATATTAAGAGAATTTTCTAAATTATTACGGGCTAGCTAATGGAATTAGTAGTTCTTGTTCATTAGCACTTTTACCAAAAAGTGCGTGTCAATGGGGACGCACCAGCAGTAGCAGCAGCAGGTGAGGGACTTTTTCTTGGTCATTGTGTGTATATCTTTTTTCATTGGAATGACAGTGAATTTTTTTGGGAGCCAGGTGTAATTTTTGATCTGCTTTTTCAGGAGATAGATGGAATACCCAACTAAGAATATTTATTGAAATGGTCTTCAGTCGTAGATATGTAGTGCCTTAATTATGCAGCATAATTAATACTGTATTAGAAATGTCAAGTCGCAAATTTAAATATTTTTTGTGTCTTCTTGTTTTCTCTTTTTGTCATTAGCAGTGAACTTTCATAACCACGTAAAGAGTGGTCTTTTTAAAGCAGAAGAGTTTGAATGACAACGTCAGCGTCATTTTCTCAAGCAGGTTGCAATAGACCATATCTGTTTAAAAAGATTCCTTTCACTCTCGCAATTATTTAAAAAATGCTTTCAATTCAACTTGCATTCATTTAGTTATTCGAAAAATTTCCGGAGGTTGCTGTGTCCATGTACATGTATTACATGTAATCAACGTGTGCCAGCGAGCACCAAAGTAATTGTTGACTTCCGATTCGGGACCAGCGACCTTAAATACGTCATATATGTTTCATGTGGCATGTTTTTTATGACGTATTTCGAGCATTTATTTTTAAAATTGCGTTCCATTATAGCTGAAAATCAATCAAAGGAGACTAATTAAGCAGTTCCGCAGTTTAGAACCCGAATATATTGAGATAGTCATCGGTTAGTATTTAATTGAGATTGCATCTTTCAGGACTATCGAAATAACATGAGTCTCAAGTCCCAACACATTTTATTGATTTAATAAATAAAAAAATCAATCACTCATTTCATCTGCCATGAATCCATTCTTCCATTTCTTCCCATGAGCGCATACCGCACATCATTCTTCGTTCGTTGCGTAAGAGAATGTAAAGAGTGTTGTTGAGAATCTCGTACGTAACACACTTAAAAGTAGTTTCAGGTGTAAGCAGCGGTCATTAGCCAAGATTTTTTTTAAGTACCTGTCTGCCAACAGCGTGCTCCATTTTGAAACCTCTGTCACTCGTGCTAAACTGACTTTTTTTATTACTTTTCTTCAATTCTGTCAAGACAACTCAATAAAGCTTAATAATATGTATATCCCATCCCATCACTTCAATTCACAGCTTTGCTTTATGCCTACACAATAAATCACGCGTAACGACCTCATGAAGAGTTTAAAACCTCATAAAACATGAAATATGAATCAAATGGACTATGTGAAAGAATTTATTTGAGAAGAAAGATTGATTTGTTGCATGTGATACATCTATTTCACGCGTCAAATATTTTTGGATGACACAACCAACCGCAACATTACTTACTTAGGATGCATTATAGAAGCGAATGCTGTATAAAAAATTATTCAATAAATCTATGTATTACCTATTAACAAGCATGGATAATGGCATGTAAAATGTTTAAGAGTCGAGCCAAGTGCATTTACGAACACGTGTTTTTTCCCCTTCAAAGATGCAATAAAACGGTAGTAAAAAAATAGTTTTACAGATGGCAACGGCCTATAAAAAATATCATCTTGAATCCACAGGAAAAATTAATTTTTTTTGGATAAGGAACATGCTACTTTACTGAAGAGGGGACTTTCACGTGGGTCGATTAAATGGATGTGATGTGATGCGACAGGTTTGAGGGAAACAAAGGGTCGGCCGTACAAAATACAAAATGACAGTGACAGTCCCATTTAAACTTTACTGCCAATTAAATTGCCACATGTGAATTTTACACGTGGCTCTCTCTCCTCTCCAAATATTTTGGACTTTTTGAAGAGAAAAAAATTATATCGATTAAATTTTTAAATTCAACAATCTTGATTTTTGATCAAAAGAATGGCAAATAATTGTCATGTAGAATTTTTGGATTGTCGACTTTTACAGGGCATCCAAATCCAAAAATCCAAGCAAACCTACCTACCCATCTAGAATTAAGTATTATTCACGACTCAATTTTATTTATGCCATTTGCATTCCGTAGTCTGTACCTACTACCTACACGCCAGAAAATATATGGCAATATAATGTAGTTACAGCTACAGGTAACTTACTGACATAAAAAACAATTTGCTATTATTATATTATTTGGTTGGTACATTAGCACAATAAAATCATTGAAACTCATCCCAATCCCAACAGAGATTTTTCTGAGATAACAATGAGATAATTTAGAAACTTTTTTTGCATACAGATACAGATGCCTAAATAACTTACATGGGCCATCGCCATCATGAAGACGAAGGCACACTACCTACGTCGTCGTCGTCATCTTCTTCGCATCTTCATTTCATTTCATTGTAATTTTCCCTTTAACAAAATTGGTCACATGAAAAGGAAGATTTTTATTTTCTCCTTCCATTCTTTTTACGATTTCCATTTCTATTATCATCATTATTAAATTAATAATTATGTCCTGATGCATATGTATATATTGCATTGCATATTATTGCAACGCAATAGTGCTCGCGAAAACAATAACAGGAGAGAGAGAAGGGAATGGATGAGATGAACAATGGAAAAAATGGTGACGCGCAGGGAGATATGTAGATAGATAGATGTGTAAGTGAAAAAGGATGAAATGAAGCAAAAGATGAAATCTTCTTTTATGGTAATGTGATGTGATGATGAGTAAAGAGCTCGGAGGCACACCAAAATATATTGAATAAAGTAAAAAGGATACGAGTACGAGTAAGTACGGCGCTCAAACAAACGCGCGGAAGGAAGTGAGTCGGGCATCGCATGCCGAAGCCGAATGCACATTAGATACTCAGAAAATATTTTCTTGAGACAAAAGAGAAAAAAATTACCTACTACCTACCTGAAAATTTACATGCTTTCCTCAATCATAATATCATGCCTATAGGAATGCCATGTCACAGTCCTCGTCCTAGTCGGCAAAAAAATAAGTCCTTTTTTCTCTTTTAATCTCTTGATTACCGTTATACTTACAGACTACAGACTCCTTTTTCTCATAAAAGTTAGGGACACCTGAAGATATAGGGATGCATGTTCGATATTTCTTTAAATTATTTTTTGATTCCCTCATCCGATTCCACTCATTCATCTTATCACCTCACATCACATCACATCATCACCAATCCTCAAAACCACACCGAGATATTTTTTTTATTAGACGCATTTATTATTGAAACTATATCATAGCAATCACATCATAAATCTGAAAGAATGTAGGTGATGATGATTTGGAGTTGTTTGTGGTTAAAATGGCGATTCAAGCATTCCGTAGTAATATTCCTCGAGAGAAAATTTTTTTTGTAGGTGAATAAGTTGTCAATACTACAGACCGAAATGCAAATTCGACAGAATACGTACGGAAGTACTTCTTGGTACATTACACATTCCGGTATTCTCTGATATTTTTGAATGGGATGTGAAATACAATTTGTTACACGCGCATCAAGGATTGAAGAATTGAAAAACTACATTGGAATTAAGAAGAAAATCTGTGGCTGGGGAGTTGCATTTTATTTTGCGTTGGGCCTGTCTACTCGCAAAAATAACCCTTTCAGTTATTATTACGTTACGCATTCTTTAACACGAGAGAATGAAGGTACTACATACTATTTACTCCGGTTCTTTCCTTTGTGCACTTTACTTACTTTACGAGAAATTGAACTCATGAAATGTGAATGTGATATACTTTTACAAAGAAAAAGCAGTTCTTATGCTACGGCTATGACTATATTGTAGCATTTATAATCACAATGGAAAATCAGTGAGTCGATGAGGATGATATGATATGATATGAGGATGCCTTAAGTCAAGACTCAAGACTAGTACAACATTTTTTTTGCATGCTTACCTTTTCAAGAGATAAGAATAATAATGATATTCGGTTTCCGTCTTCACAATTAAAGGGAGGTTGCGCGGAGCCATTCTCCCAAAGAAGAATCAGAGAGTCACAGGCGCCGAATTCAGAGTTACAATTACAATTGAGATTATTTTCTTATTTTTTTGTATGCATGTTTAACTAAAGTACGATTTACATGCATGCATAAATGTATGTATTACGCCAAAGGAAACAATCCGCTTAGATTCTCTTCAGTGAAGAAGAAGATTCTTTTTGTGCAGTGTGAAGCGTAGTCATGTAATGAAAATAACAATGCTTGTTTACTTAAGTTTTGTTTGTTGAAACGAAACCATGTGTATATGTCGCAGTAAATATGCACACGTGGGGACTATGGATACTTACTAGTTAATATCCACATTCACTAGTTAGTATAGATATTCCCTAGTAAATATAGATATTAACTAGTTAGTATTGAT
>JAHZNI010003701.1:0-10659 GCA_027744415.1 Seira ritae | reverse complement strand
TGCATCGGAGTAATGATAGGTAGTCAGTCTGTGCAATGTTGACGCGAAGGTAGGACCAAATTCAAAATTCTCAACGTGAAATTTGATGGAGATGATATTTTGTGTCAATTTTGAAAAGCTGTTGTAACATTTCTAAAGTAGTACTTGTTAGATGATTGAGTCAGCAACAAGCTCGGCAGGCGGTCAGGTAGATTGCGCTCACCAACCTACAATGAGTTCTATAGCCTGACCGATGTTTGCGTGAAGCTTAAACCTCAAAATTCACCATCATCATTTCATTTCTGTCATTAATATCCCTCTCATATATTCATTTGCATTTTCGACATTTGTAACCTATACCTGCACTTTTGACCTATTTGTTAGGTTAGGTGCTACAGCATAGGAGCAAAACAGTGCATCGGAGTAATGATAGGTAGTCAGTCTGTGCAATGTTGACGCGAAGGTAGGACCAAATTCAAAATTCTCAACGTGAAACAAAAGCACTAATTCTTTTGTGTATATTATTCTTTCTGCGTAAACGACGCAAAGAGCAGCACGTTGGGAGAATACCCTATAACATTACCCAAACATTTAGATTTAGTATATACTCGTAGACCTAACCCGACCCAACCTACATTATCCCTGGCATATATAATTATTTTGGTCTGATACTCTCTTTTACTTCTGCTTTATCCTACGCTTAGCGAGATCCAAATTAACGCTTATAAGAATGTTCGATGTCCGCTGAATATGTAATTCTTTTGCATTAATTGCGTTAATGTGTACTGGCATGCTTTTGCTCTTTTGCCAATTTGCGAATGTTGGCGCCATTTAGCTGGCACATGACATCACCAATCGATTTGTATCGTCAAAGAATTTTGGCGAGACTTTGATGCCACATGACATGTCTGCGACTCAGGTCAGGTTTCTACGATATTTATCGATTAAGGGAAAATTCATCTGTCATCAGCGGACAATATAACAATAAGGATGATGATCAATAGGGGAGAGCGATATTATACGCAGAGGGGGAATACTTTTTAATACATTTGAGTAGCTTAATTCCGATTGCTAGTCTCTTTATTCCGCTGTAATTTAAATATATATGACATACATTAATAGCATGAACTTTGAACATTTAATTTTCCGGTAGGTCTAGTGAGTAGTCGAACATCATAATAGGTAATAATGATAATGCAATAAGTAACATCTGCTTATATAAACCAGCCTGCTCTAGCGCACTACCCGCGGCAAGTTTTTGTGCGCTGTACAGTCTACAATACTTGATGAGGATGATGGAGTAACTGAAGCAGGCGATCTTTGTGGTTTGGGGTCAGGAAAACCGGAAAGGCGACAATGTATCATATTCGCAGTGGGAGGAATGAGTGGCTTATTTTTGGGCTTCTTTTTCGTCATCTTAGGGTATTGCAGATTGTCTGACTCAGATGATACTGAACAGGGGAAGAAACCATTGACTTAAACTGCTCACTCTTCATAATTTTTATGTAACAACTAAATAAAGTAGATAAATAATTCATACCGCTCGCATCAATGAAAATCAATTAAGCCTTGCGACGCTACACGTCGACGACGTCATTAATTCTCGTTGGGTCATAGAATTCAGTGCAACATTTTATTGGAAAAGGTGCGCCTGTGTCCAGTTAGTTACATACATTTGATCATACAATCGCTAAGAAATCAGAGTAGTAGTGCATATCTACAAGCATTAGCTGCATTGATTGCCAGTGCTTCACAAGCATGAGAATGTGGGGTTGCGAGGAAATGGGGACTGCGAAAAGTCGCGAATTCATGGCTTTACACAATGTGATAATATGGGGAATGCTGACAAAAGACTGACTGCAGTGATATGAGTATTTTATGTCAATAGGTTTTCAATGGACGAAAAATGTTGGACGCTATGATCCTTGAATCGTTATAAACGTCGCACAGTGATAACGAACAATGGTAAGTGCGGCCAATTTATTGCATTGAGAAGCCGCACCAAATGAAACCGATTTCAAAATAAACTTGAGATAATTCTGTGTTGAATAAAAAAAGAACCACATTCACACTCTGGGCGGTTTTGGAGTAATGATGGGTACATGTATGTAATTTCACGACATTTGTCCAACCTTTACGCCCTTTACTACAAAATGTGTAAATCGATGTTGTTGAGATATATAATTTTTCCAATTGTTTCCTCGATTACTCCAATACCGCTATGTTATGTTCGATTTTAAACACATTTCCCTGTCTATGCAATAAAGTTACGTTCATTAAAATTGGTCGCAATACGAATACACTGGACATTGCGCAAAATGGCAATAATATCCGATTATATAATCTCAAAGAAAACGAATTCGCTTTCGCATAAGAGTGCATGTGTTTCTTGTCATTAAAAATGCAAATATATTAAATTAATTTATAGGTTTTGTTTTAAGTCAAGGTGCTGTTCGTTTATTTCATTTCATTAACTTTCGAAGCAGGTGTTTTCCAAACATATAGTTAAACAAATGTGTCCGATTAATTTAAATATTCTGTTTCTGCGTGGCTTGTGACTGCCTTTTTTTGGTCCTCCTTTTCGAACCCCTAGCTTTCATTTTGGAGTAACTGTCTGCAGCATCTACTTCACCATTAGATTCATCAGCGTTCACTTTAACAGCACGACCGCCTCCAGTGACTCCGTCTGCGCATTTTTGCATGCGTGATTCCACTCGTTCAAAGGTTGAAGGTAGTAGTTCTTCACATCCCTCCATTATTTTTTTTCGTGCATAAGCCGCATACCTCAGAAGTAGCGCTTCATCTGCGTGAGGATTCAGTCGGTGAAATGCATCTAAGGATTCCCGGAAAACATCAAGGCAAGCGTCTTTTATTCCTTGTGCTAGCGTTTGTCTCCAATCGTCGCCAGACATGATGATGATATGATGATGATGAGTTCGTATTAAAAAATCTATTAACAAATTAAAAGCAAACGAAATTATACGTGTTCGCAGGCTTTCGTTTTATAGAAGCAATTTTTTTCTTTATTTTCAAGAAGGGCCTTATGAAAAAATGTTTAATCTTCGAAAGGACCCCATATGATTTCCACTAAAATTTTACAAAGGAGCCATATGAATTTTTGCATATCGATGGTCTAGATGGTAATGGAGCTATATACAGTTTTCAGAAACCATGGACTTGGTATTTTCAATGATTTGTAAATGTGAACAGCCTAAAGTCCATGTTTTTTTAAATTGCATTACAATCTAGACCATCGATATGGCTTCTTTAAATTTCACTACAAAATTAGAAAGGAGCCATATGAATTTTTGCAAATGGCTACTTTAAAAAGAAAGCAAGCGGTATATAACTTATTATATATAATTTATGATATTAAGATTTTGACCAAAACAATCGCGGGTTTGTCTCCTTTTTTTCAAAACAACATTCGTATTGCAAGCTATTTGTAAAACCAAATTACATCGATTAAGTTCAAAACTACTCGAATGCATTAGTTAATATGTAACGGAGGTAGATTTTTCAAAATGCCAACGTTTTTTTAAACATTAATTAGAAAACCGTTTTCGACACAAATCTCAGCGGTTTATTATGATGAGCAACGAGTTGCCACCAGGGGCCGAATACTGACCACGTAGTAACTTTTACCTTACCATTTACGATGGTGGTAACCATGGAATTTTACCCTCATACAGAGAATTTTTGGGTTACCCCACAGAATTTGGTTATGGTAACTCGAAAATTTACCATCATTGTAAAAATCATTTGTGGTGAAAAGAAGTGGAAGTACAACATCATTATAAAGTGCAAAGTTCAGCAAACTACTACTAATGAACTGCAACTGATTTTCCGATCTCTCGACTTTTCTTCGCATTTTTCATTCGCAACTAATTGCAACAGGTCATAGAATAAATGTTTGGCATTTGGCGATTCCTCAAACTGCAAAATAGATATTGATGTTGCGAATAAAACTCAAACTCATTCGTTTTCCAAAACAAGTGGGTTTCTAAAACACGCTCTAAATGCCTAGTATCACAATAAAATAAATCACCAAAAATTCGTGATTTACAATAATAGTTTTATTCTATGCATTTTGAGCGCATGTTATTCATATGCAATGTTCCACATACCCAATCATATCGATGCGATGATTGCTTTTTGTTGCAATTGTTTAGCAGATTCATCCGTTCGAAAGCACATTTTATTAGACGAATAAATGTCGCCACAACAGTTAGCGCATTGGATAGTATTGACACAAAAAACTTAAATTGTTGAAGTCGCAGAAAAGCTTAACCATGTCAGTATGCTAACGATGTTGTTTAGATTAAAATGAAAAATTTTAAAACGGTTGTTTTAAATTAAAAACCAATTTAAGCTTTCTCGAAACAATAACTTTTGGCTTTTCATGTCGAATTTTTGCATTGTGTTCACCAAAAATGCAGTGTTTTTATTAATTTCATTAGGTCAAGTTTGAATTTGACGACGCTTCGTACCAGGGTTAGACTTTTCCTGGTAAAATGTAACGGGGTAAGTTGAAATTTTTTCTGTGTATGAGGTTATACACAGACACTGGTAAAACACGGGGTAAAATGATACCATGGTAACTTTTTTACTTTACCGTGGCTCCGTGTATGAGGGTAGGTGTTTACCATGGTAAAAAATCTGGTTACTACGGGGTAGGACTTCACTTGTTTTTTGAAAGTTGTTTACACAAACAAAAACAGACCTGTTTTTAAACAGAACGGAAAAACAAGCGAAAACAAAAACAGACGAAAACAAGCAAAAAACTGTTTTCTCAACTTGACAAAGACAAGCCATTCTGAAGCACTGAGCTACAACAGTGAGCGTAGATCATCTCTCATTCGTTCCTGTTTGCGGCTTTGCTTCCTCACTTCCTTTACTATCAATTTTGAAAGCAGTAATGATGTCAGCTGCGTTTCTTCTTGTTTACCTCTTTGTGGGGACTTATCGTTTTATTTTTGTCGTGCTCATATCATCACTTTAATTAAATATTACAATTAAGTATTTGACAGAAAAGGAAAGAAAATGGAACCGCGACCATCTACTAGTAGTAGTGCTTCACAAATTAACCTCAATAGTGGGAGCAATCAATTGAAAAAGATGCACTGGACAGCGGGCCATTTTTCCAGCAATAAAGCTGGAGGATATCCAGCAATTACTGCGGGTAACAAAGATTTAGAATATCATTGCATCTTATATCCGTGATAATTAGTAATTCGTAATAAGTCAAAGGAAATAGCATTGATTGAAGTATTATGAAACATTTTTAGCAACAATGTTGTCAAACTCCGTGATGGTAGTCCTGGACATCTTATAAATCATCTTAATGCAATGCACAAAAACGTTTATGATGACCAGTGTCCACCAGACAAGAAACGGAAGCGCACCATTTCCACGGATGATACTCCTATCGATTGGGACATGTTTATACAAAAATTAATAAAATTCTTGTTTCTTCGGACCAGCCGTACAGCTTAGTAGAAAACAAAGCATCTGTTGACCTCTTAATGTTCATCAGCAACGACAAGGAGGTCACTCGACTTTCTAGAAGAAACTTTTTCACCAAAACGGTCAGTGAAGAATGCGAAGAAAACAAGTATCTAATGGCAACAAAAATCCAAGAGTCGAGTTCAAAAATAAGCTTGGTGATTGATTGAGCTCAAACCAAATTCCCTTTCTTGACGTGATGTGCAGATTTGCTAATCAAAACTGGAATCTTCAGACATTTCCCGTCGATCTATAAGAAATTCACGGACCTCACTCTGGAGAAAATTTAGCAGACTCCTTGCTTCTAGCTCTTAATGAGATGTATGGATGAATGGATTGAGCAATTCAAAGCCTTGGTGTATGATGAATGGACAAGACATCAGCCAACATCACCCTCTACACAGGATAGTTACTCCTATGGAAATGATTTCTTTGCCTTCTTATACAATGAACAAATGGAAGGACTAATCAAAGCCGACGAGCTCCAAACTTACCTATCCTGTCCTGTTATTCCAAGAAAAGAAATAGCCAAATCCGGAATTTTAAGCTGGTGGCAGGTAAACAAGTAATATTTAACGGTAACGAAAATTTTGATGCCAACAGTGAATTATGAATTATTTATAATTACACCAACAGAACCATGAGGCTGATTTTCGCAATCTCGCGAAAATGGCTCGGGACTACTAATGCGTTGGAGTGTCGTGGGTGCCGGCTGAGCGATTCCTTTCAACTGGAACGTACATTTTGACCATAATCGTCAGTGTCTCACAGCTCAGCATGTGAAGGAACTTATGTGTCTCAAGTATTGGTACAATATATTGGACTCTAATTAATCAGTTTTTGCTTTGTTTTCATTCAGGACTGTATTACTTTTATTGCCATATTAGATTGTTTTAGTTTCTTTGAAATATAAATACGCTTTATCGAATACACATGATATGTATTTCAGTTTAAGTTATATTTTGTAGTTTGTAATGCCCATTCACCATTGATATTGAATGCAGACTGCATTGAATTATTGTTTTGAAATAAAAGAGAAACAGGTTCTGCATGGCCATTAAAGAAGCATTTAGAGTACATCATTACCTGATTCATTGAACCCTTATTGCCGAAAAGATATAATAACAAGGTAAATTCTTCATCGACGCACATATTTTCACCAAAATGAGCGTAATATTTTCGAAACATATGAACAAGTGAAATAAAAGCATTTTTAAACTATGCTGGCTTTCAGCGAGCAAACCCAGTCACGACAGAATACCTGAAAAACTGTGTGCAAACGGCTGTTTTTGTTTTTTGATTTCTGTTTTTTACTGTGTGCGACGAAAACAGTTTTTGAGCTGTTTTTTTAAACAACAAAAACAAGAGCACTCCTACTACGGGGTCAGTATGTGGCCCCAGATCTTAAAAGTCGGCTTAAGTCGTTAACAAGGAAGCAATCGACCCTTATTTGACGGATATATAAGACCAGTTCTTTGAAGTTTACCATGTGCCCAGTGAGGACGGTCTGACCTACTTGTAAGCTTTTGGGCGTTTTACCGAAACGACTACTTGCCGATCTCAAGTTTGGCCCGAACAGTTTCCACCGAAATGGTACGTATACCAAACGGTTTTGCACCAAGCTATGTATTTCGAATACGTTTGCACAACTCTGTATATAAAAGTTTGCACCAATTAGAAAAGGGTAGGTTGACGCAAGTTTTTTATCCGAGAGTTTTCCCAAATTCAGCAAATGTTAATTTATGTGTACAATACCGTACCATATTTCGCTTACTTAATTTCTGTTTATTATATCTGTTCGTGTTCATCCCCCTTTAATCTATAATTTCAGAATCCAACACTAGGACTTTGATTATAACGCTAGATTTATGGTCGACATTTTAAGCAGGGTATCGATGGAGAATCCAATGAGAAAGGGCATTTATGCACTCTATACTCCCGCGCTTATTGCAAGCTTCTTTTACAATTCATGCAAAAAACTGAGCAACAGACTAGCAGACACTAGCGGCGGAAGCTCGCTCGAAAAACAGTGAACAACTAACGCAGTGAAGTGGAAGCAGAAGCATGAGAAAGAGAGTCTCATCGGCTGGGCGGAATCAAGCCGAGGCATCAAGCTAATATTGGACGCTCTGATCAAGCAAACATCCACAATTTTGAATTGCATGTCCCTCGTTTGTTTTAAACCTACTCAAACATGTTAGAGGTAAAAAAACGCGACATGTTTAATAAGTAGGGGTATCGGTACTATCTAGTTTCCTATAAACTTCTCCTTTCTTCGTGTTTTTTTTCACACAAAAAGGTTTTTAAAAAATGAGGCGCGATAACTCTCCGAATTTTTTTTTCAAAAATCTTGAAGGTTATGAACGATAACAGGCTCGAGATTTGCTTAAAACTTGAGTTCCTCAAGAACAGGGAATGATACTTGAAGGGATTTTCACAATCTTGTTTTATCTTTCATGACTAATAATCTCTTTCACCTCGTTGTTTTGGGCTTATTGCTTTATTATATTACTTATTATATATAATTAATTCGTATTATAAAGTCATTTAATAGATAATATCTTGCGTTCGTTTCCAGAAGTAAGTGCTCTTTATCGTTTCATACAGTTCAGTCCGTAGTTCGGCTTTTTCAATGATATAAAAAAGTCGCCCTAAAAGTAAAATAAAATATAACATTGGATTGTGTTTTCATGTCAACATATCCATATCTTAATGACACAAACTAATCGCACCGTCTGATCATACAAAAATATTATTAAAACTGTACAGAGAGATTGAAACAGAAAGGTTGGAAGGCCCTCATCTATTATGGTTATGCCATTGAACACATACAAGATTCCGTATACAACTGGTGTTGGGCAACGCACATATACTCAATAGAACGAATGTACGTGCTACGCCGACGTCGAGTATATACGGAATAGACTTGCAGAGTAGGTTGTGAATAAATGCTTTTGTGTTCCCATTTAATCAAGCCTAGACACGGATTTTCCAACCTTTTTCAGAGGTAAGTTTATCAAAACATTGGACTGCACTGCACTAGAACTTACGAATTTCATTTCGATTCAAACAGTCGACTGCGCCAAGCATTTGAATTAACTGCAACAGCATATTCACACCGCGTTTCACCACTTGGAGATTGTCGGTTTCTCTACAATTGGCTGCACCATGTTGTTTTTTTACCTTTAGCTCTTGTATCAAGGTTGTGATGTGATGCATTGCATCAAACTGTGCTCCTTTGCCGAAACGTTCTACTGCTGACATAAGAGATAAATGAAGTCGGGACTGTTTCAGGGTTTTTTCCGGTATTGCAGTTGAGGACTGATCATTTACACACCATCGGAATAATTCTAAATGCAAATAATTCCTTCGTGAAATGTTTTATCATTATTTTGAAAATATATGAATAAATCCATCATAAACTTGAACATGCCCACCGAACACTGCAGACTGTGATGAAATGAAGCAAACCTGGGGAAAACATTCTATCCAAGCAGTGACTTGATCGATGAGGCTTTCAGGAGGTGCTGGAATGATACATGTTATTCATTAATTAATTGAGCCCTCCACGATATCTATAACCTAAAAAAATAACTGCACTAATGCATACGTGAATCTTTATAAACCTTCCCGATGGCAATGAGAAATGCAGCAGAAAAAATCGTGCCATCTGCGCAAGAGTATGGTACTTTTCGGGGAATTCGTCCGTCACGAAATCATTTGATAATTGTCGAGCTATTGTCAGAACAGCGGGATTCTCCAGTCCAGCTGTCTATACAAATACGAATAAATAATTAAAACCGTTTCACAGTTTCAACAATAAAAATAGATAGCAAAACATTTCAAATTAAGCTAAAACACGGCAAATCAAATCAATTTCAAATCAAGCCAAATACCTGCATCCATACGGCAATGCACTCAAGAATGTCAGTTTTTCTAAATGCCACAGCAAGACTAGTCAACAGTCCAAGAATTTTGAGTGGCGCGTCACCGTCTAGAATTAATTCATTCAAAGCATCGCATAATATTTCTATTGGCAAGTTGATTAGTTCAGGAGAGAAAACATCATATTATTATACCCTGGAAGTTGGTCGAATAAAACAAGCAGTTGAACAGAGCCTGCCGGTCATTGACATCCTCAGCTGATGAAATAAAAGTAAGAATGATATTCGCCAGCTTGAGCTGATTCATTGATGTCAATGTCTGTAATATATTATAATTTATTAGTAATAATTTAATTAGACATGCTACAATTAAATTGACTTGAAAAAATTGAAACCAAGCCATTTTTGTTAGATTAATGTTAATTTGTTTGTTTGTTTGGTTCATTTTGTTTGATCCTACACTTTTCTTCACATCTCCTTTGGCGCCCACAACATTATAAACGAACAGGTTAATTAAATCAACAAACAGGTCTGGCTTCCACGTTTCGCTCAGATTAGTCTTGCATTTGAAGTACACGTGCTCTAATTATCAGACGTAATCAAAATGAAATACAAATTAGGTTTCCCATTATTTGTGCCGTGTCGCGAATAATACTATATATATATGACTCACTAATGTTTTCCAAAAGACCAATTGCATTGTTCGGAAAACAAAAACAGTTTAGACTGGCCGTCATATCGGTCACAATTTGGTTACTCATATTCAACCTTTCATAGAGTAGCAAAGCTCTTTTATGTTTCTACAAGTCTTGACTAACACGAAGATGTCCGGTATGTTTCTGCTCTTTCTCCAATATTTCAATCAAAAACTCACTTGATACTGGCATATGTAAAGGCCATCAAATTTTCCCATAACTACAAAATACACATAATAATTTTAAATGTGTCCCCATCTAAACGCCTGAACTGACACCCGTACGAAACTGATCAAGCCTAGGACGCCGAGATCGTAATATTTAAGAAACGGGCGATGAACGAAATACATAAGCATTATGCCAGAACTCCCATAGCAGAAGGCAAGGGATAAGGTTTTCCAAAATCCTGTTGCAATTAGGGTCGGATATTACGGACCTATTCTTATGATTTGAGGGCTAAAATATGAAGCTAAAAATGCATATATGCAGTCGTTAGGTCGAAGTTGCTTGACTTTAGGCCTATATCTACACACATGCTTCAAAAACCTACTTGGACGCCAAGTGACCTGAATGTAGATGCTTTCTACTTAAGTAAC
>JAHZNI010003700.1:0-15329 GCA_027744415.1 Seira ritae | reverse complement strand
GCAGAAAAAAAGTTTCTTACGATTTTTTGGCAAGAACACAATTGCCTAGTTTTTATAAATGCTTCGTATCATTTTCATTGTATTTAAATTCTCTCGAGAAATTTAATTGACTTAAATGCTAGGATTCGCCCTAATTGAGTAGTTTAGTTTGTTCAGACACTTTTCGCATGGCATGGCAGAGATTTGGATGCCTGAAAACATCGACATTCGACACTCCCCTAATTAAGCAATGTGAAGACAATAATGCTTTTTTTTAAATATGATTTTTTTAAAATTAAGAACCATTTGCGAAACCAAAATTATTCAAAAAGCCCCTGTATACTGCAGACAGGCTTTGGGCAGTAATTAATTTAGTTTATGGTTTATGCTCAAATTTCGACAAGTTTTGACAGGGTATTTCTAATGAACGCCACATTACAGAGAAATATGTACATATACAAATGCATATTTGTCTGGTAAAAAAACTTTGCTAACTGTCGGAACAAAGATTTATGTGTAATTTGCCAAACTTAAATTTCCTTCTAGGGAAATTTTTAATCAATTATGAAAGCAAACAAATAGGCGCATAAAATCTAATCAAGATAGAACCATTTCATATTTCATATATTCATCTGTGTCTCTGGGAAAATTACGCCCCGGGTATTGTCAGAAATTAAACATGTGGTCATAAAAGCCTTGTAACTACCTTGATACTAACTGGAGAGGAGAGAGAGCGAGCACAGCAGCGTAGCGCTGTATGGAGTTAAAGTACATTTCAAGCATACATGGTTTCCATTTTTCGATGTACTGATTAATATTTTGGATAAACTCGTACATGATTTTGAATTTTAGATATGCACTTTGAAGGCTCAAAATCAGATGTTTATTAATAGCTCACATAGTTGGAAAGCTTGTCACATTCTAAAATCCAACCATTTGCTCTTTCCAGGATAAATTTTGCTAACCTGACAGAATTTTTTTTTGAATTTGCAACTTTGCAAGGTTCGAGCTCGATACTGATTCGATTCAGAGCATTGTTGCATTTAGATGGTACATAGAATGTTGCAGCGTAATTGATTGAACCATTGTCACTTTTCCTCTTTTTTAGTGAGGTCGACTGGACTGGACTAGATCTTCTTTGGGCTAAAGCTACTCTAGAGAGCAAAAAAGACAAACACTTCCAGTCGAGAACAAACTTCAAGATCTTATTTTACTTTCCCGTTCCCCCAGGCACATCCATACATAGTAATGTAAAGTGCTGCGTGTACATGGTCCAGTTCAAGTGTACTCTCAACTCTTTCATGTATTCACTTATTTACCATTACTATTACCGTCACAAATATTGTTTATCTATTTATATAAATGGGAAAGCATTAAGATAACAGAGAGAAAATGAGGTCAACTTGGGTAATTTCTTTTGCTTTCTCTGGAGACTTCCGTAACAACTTCAAACCACGACCTACAACTACATCAACGGAACATCGTGGTGGCGCAGTAGTACATAGTGCGTTGGAAAATGTTATATTACTCCGTGATATGTTCAGGATTCAAGAAAAATCCTTTCAAAGCGAAGTGAGACCAAGTAAGTAGCTTTGGTTCTGTTCCACATAACGACAGTATATTCGTCTGTTCAAAACATTTGCTGCTCCAAGTGATCCTTTAACACCGAAGGCATCTCACATACCCATCTTATTGTTCGCGTAACACTCTTTGACTCCGACATCATAATTTTTACTCTTCTTCTGCAGGGAAAATAATGCAAAGCGTGCATGTTGTCAGGTCTACAAAGTCAACCATATTTTAAGTTTGTACAACATCCAGAAGTTTGCATTATTTAAAATTCATTTAGAAACGGAAGCAAGCAGATTGTACTGAGGTCTATTTTTACTTTTTAAGTGATGAATCATGAATTTAATACGATCGGGTCAAAAATCTTTTGAGAGTGAAAGAGAAAGAAAACATCCGAGGATGACGAGTATAAAAAGGAAAAGCAAAGGTATTCAGTAAAAGCGCAGAAAACATAATATCCAAAGCCCAAATGATGCATGCCACAAGTAGCAACATTGGCAAAGCCTGCCTTAATTGCAGAGTTTACTGTACATGGGGGAATTAAATTTTCTCTGAATATGAAATCTCATTGCCACTTTACCATTACCACCTATGTATTTCATTTCCTGGGCCTGGACTTTGACCCGACTTATATATTGAATCTACTGCTGCTGTTTTTTTTTCAAACGAAGAAATTGTGAAAATACAAGGGGACATAGTGAATAAAGCTATTTCAGATCGTGATATAAAAATTGACTGCTAATTTCCTATCCCTAATTTCCCAACAATGAATAATAATACTTGTTATCAATATGCATACATACGTCCGGGAATTTAAGTAATCAACGAGCTGAAATGAAAGAATGACACGTCCGTAAATCATAACACTTCCCTCTGATTAAAAAGACGTCACTGACTTTAAGACTCGAATTCTTCTCCTTTCCAAGTTTTATTATGCGGCTTGTCTTGCATGCAAATTAAGTAAGAAAAAAATCTTCAAGTGCAACAACTATATTAAACTATACCTAAGTGAAAGGCACGCGAGTTTCAACTTCTCATGCATTAATTTAGGCCTAGACAGACAGACTAAAGCGTAGGCGCTCTGCTTTCAAAAAGTTTTTGGACAAAAAATAACAGAGTTTTTAATAAAATCTCAAGTTCTATGACTGAGTGAGGGTGAGAGTACAGTTCAAAAGTAGCTATGAGTGCAAAGTACCGATTTTAAAAGCCATGGCAAAACTTTGTCAGAGTACCTAATCCACTATTCTAAATGAGATAAAGTTGACTAATGGCAGTAAGCATGATTGTTAGTGACTTCAAGCATGCTGTGAAAATGAAGCTTAAAAAACAGAATAGGTCTATACGCAAAAGGACTAGAACAGCATTCACGCATTTTTTTTACTAAGTAGCAAACTTAGTATCATGGAAAATTTTTATCATGGCTTTTTTCAGAAACCTGAATAGGTAGCTTTAACTGTAGTATTTAAGTATGATGCCCTTCATATTTTTTCATGACGACGATGATATCATGCAATAAAAACTTTTACAATGAACTTCCCATTTTAAAATGCCGCAACAATAGAAAGTTAAATTCTTGTATGGCGACAATTAAATATATGTAAGTCACTTTTAAACCCCTCAAAGCTGCGTGAAAGGAATTAATTAATTTAAAATCCCGTCATTTCAGAACTTCAATTATTCAGGAAACTTTGAATTCGATAAATTGCCGCTACTTATGTATCTACACCTCTTCGCTATGAAATGAACGCATAATTTTTTACAAAAAAATATATCGGACATTAGTATTTGTGGTATATTTTGATAATAAGAGACTGAATAGAATATTTCGTAAGCATGATTAAGATGGACATATTTACACGGTTTATCGTGCAGTTTATATTGCATGGCTAAAAAGACAATTTTTTTCAATGACCAACATGTTTTATTTTGCCGGCTTACCACTTCGATATTCAAAAACGTTGCAGCCCACGCTACGATGATTGATATCTATTAGATTAAGATTAATAGCTGAGCCAAACACGGACTAAAAGTTACATTGTGTAGAATTCAAAAGCCTGTGGCATTACTTACTCGGAGTTCAGTCACGGACTCCTCCAAACTGCTGCTGCTGCTGCTCAAGAAAATGTGAAAGTACTTTCTTTTCTAACAAAACCATGGAAAGGGGATAATAAAAAAGGATTCATGATTTCATGAGTCTAGTTCGTTCGTTGGTTCGTTACTTTGCGAAAAAAAATGTTTTCAGCAAAATATGTGAAGATATTATAAGGCAAGGTAAAGTGGCGTATGATAATCATTTTTTTTTCGAATCCATCCATTCTCTTCCTAGTTCCTAATGCATCCGAAGAAGCAATTTTTTTCCTGGGAAATATGCATTACAGAAGGAAAAGCTAAGCTCTTTTTCTCCTTTCTTGGTTGAGGTGATGATTTCGTTACTACTTCTGGTCTGGTTCTTGCCCTTTTGAAGAAAGCAGAGAGAGAGAGAGAGTTGGGGGAATAAAAAAGCAGTTTGAGTAAACGTTGAAAACCATAAGTGAAACAAGGTGACCTCACATTCTCCACTTGAAAATCTAGTAATGTAGTTAGTTATACAGCACACACACCACACATATGGAATAGTGAGCAGGAGAACAAAGAGTTGGAGGGAGAAAGGATGCTACTACTACTTACTTCCACTTCCATTTCCCTCAGCTCACGTAGCTAAAACCACTTGGACTTGGATGCTTTGAAAAAAAAGGAGAGATAGAGAAAGAAAGGGAGAGCAGATCCTCACTTTTTTCCTCACAAGATGATGATTATTATCATTATTATTATTCGGATTCTTTTTTTTTCTGCAGCGTGGCAGCATAGCATAGCAGTGGCGGAAGCAACTTTTTCCCCTAACAACGTGATACATGAGAGATAAAGCAATGTTTTTTATTGCAGATACGAGCTTCCATATACATATACAGCATTCCTACACAAGAAAAGTTAGTGGTGGTGATGGTGGTGGTGTGGTATGTACTGCTACGAATAAACAGATATCTTATGAGCAATATGCAGGGAGCATCTTAAGACTCATAATATGTCAGAAGTCACTAGGATATTGCAAGAGTAAGCGGCAACACCCTACCACCAAAGTAACACCGCAAGACCAAAGGTAAATTGCTCATATTTTGTTCCATTTTTTATTCGCTTTCCCTATTAGGTAGCAAGTACGTGCAACGCAAGCTGGCTGGCCTTTTCTCCGTAGGAAAAAAAATTTTTCTTGTCTTATTGTTAGTACCAGAACCACAAAATCTACCTGTGATGTGATGCATAGATCTATGTATATTATCTAATAATAAGATTTACATTCTATGTTCCGCGCGCGTATGCTGCAGATTATGCTTTCACTGGCCCACATATTTACTGTATGGAAATTTTTTCAGAAATATATACATACATACATAGTATTTTTTTATCGCTAGGAACTGTGTAGGTATGTATATGTATGTGCTGTCAGTGTTTTGTACTGACTCTCTGAAGCAATCATCTCTAGAAGATCTTGAGGCATCCTGTCGTGTAGGCGAGCCTCTTGGAGAGAGCTCTGTCTGGCTTCAAGTAGGTATGACTATGACTTCCCCTCCACATCCATTCTCAAATTAGGTGGTAAGCGTCGAAGTAGAATATAAAAATCAGGCCTTAGCTTTGGCTTTGGCTATGATCAGAGATTTATCAGGACTACTAAAAGTGTAAGGCTACATCATGCAGTCATTATTATGTAGTATATGTTATCAGGATCGAGATCCAGGATCCTGAAAACGACTCACTGAATAATGTACAAACATGTGAGAAGAAATAATAGGGCTGAGTTGCGAGTCAGAGGAGAAATCCGTGTGGTCCTAGAGCCTAGAATAGATACTTGGCCCTCCCTCCTCCTCTTTATCCTTTGAAAAGGGTTAGAAATTGAGACGCATAAGGTATGTAAGTTTACACTGCGACAATGTTCAAACGTTTGATGCTCGGATTAAGGATCATGATCCTCGTGATTCTGATTTGGCCACGGACGACCGGAGGAGAAAGCATATTTTTTATCCGGAGAGAGGAAGAAGGACATACATATGAAGAATAAAATATGCTCCTATGTCTTTAGTATTCCCTTGCTTTCTCCTGATCACAATTTGCGCTTTGGTTAGATAAAACGGATATGTGATCTGAACATTGAATCCCTTGATCAGAGAAAATATCAGAGAGAGAGAGATATATAAAGTACAGAGTTTTCTCACGTTGCTTTCTTTCCGGACAGAGAGAAAAAGAATGATTTCATGAACAAGTGTGTCTTGTTTTGCTCCGGCTGTGGTGATAATATGCCCACACAATTTTGGGAAGAGCCATTCTTTTTCCAGTCCCTTGCTACAGAAAGTATATGGCCTGGTCGTGGGATGATATGATGATACTGCCATTTCCTCTTGGAAAAAAGAGGGAATAGAGGCGAGCAAACTGGTGAGCTTGTACTATGTAGCAGTTGTTGTTTTGATGTCAAGAGTACCTATTTTTTTCGAGACCACTATTGATAATATTCGGTATCCGGTACTTCATCCAATAGTAAATTACTGTTCAGAGACATATCATATTATGTTGCAGCGTAAACACACGTCTCAGAGTTAGAGAAGAGAAAGGACTACTACTTCTTAAGTTGCTGTCTACACAATTTGTGTAACTAAATCAAGACAAAGTGCATTGAATATAACATGGCCGCAGAAAAAAAGAGAAAGCACAGATAGCTTTCACTTTTTCTCTGTTTGTTTTTACTTTCTACATCTATACCTATGACATCAGTCTTCTAGTACAGAGGAGCATTGACAGCTGGAAACGATAAAAATCAGCCTGTAGTCAACTCTCAAAATCAACTAGAATCATTGGAAAGCTTTCGCGGACTCCTTTCATTATTCCCCTAAAAACCAGAATTACAACAACCTAAGAACTTCTCTTCAATCCAATGATATTGGCAATGTCAACCTAACCCGAAGCTGTTTGGATACCAGGTAATTTATCTATCAACTGAGATATTTATGTTGAATTTTGCAGCGCCCGGATTGGATTCTGTTTTCACGAAATGAGTAATGTTTATCAAGCCTGGAAACCAAAAGGAAATCATCATGGTGAACATTGTCATAACAATGCTTAAAGGAAGTAAAAAATATGCTCACATGAAAAAATTCATATAGGGCGATTCTAGGTAAGATACTCAAATAGAGAAGACGGAAGGAAACAATACGTGCGATAAAACACGCCCATGATAGCATAGATCATGTGGAATAATCAGTAACACTTCAATATCATACAGACTTTTCTAGTTGAGTAAAATTATTACATCGGCAGAAATTTTTTTTTCAATGCTAAACAAGCTCTCTAGTACAATTTTACGCCTTCATAGAGATTTTATTAGATTTTCCGGTATACGGGATCAAGGTCGGCCTCATCACATCCTTTTATTCTTAACGTGTTGCAGAGAGTCTTGAGGGTAAGAGCTAACTACAACACAACACGCTTAACAACTTTCTCCCGTGTAAAAACTGGTGAGCTCTCCGCTACTCGCTCACATCCCGAAAGCTTTCTTTTTACATACCTACATATGAAGAAGAAAAAATAAAGTACAAAGGCGCTCTCAAATATTCTTTTCCATCCCTATTGTTATCCTAACCTGAATGAGTGAGTGAGAGGGGAAAAAAAGACCTTTCTATTATTCTTCCGCTATTCACATTTCACTAGCAAACTCGCAGGCTTTTCTCCTCTTCCAGAATGATGATGAAATAAGAGGAGAGCGGAAAGATGAAGCTTTATTAGTAGGATGGATGGATAGACGATAGACTCGATATATATTTTTTATTTGTGATGATAAAAAGCAGAATAGCTCTACTGCAGCAGCAGCAGAAGCAGCAGTTGGAGAAATATCAGATAAGTATCTTCGGTATGTATATTATTATACCTTATACTCTCGAATACATGAATTTTCGGTGTTAGGGGATTTCTTTTCATAAAAGAATTTATTGTTTTGTAGAGACGCTCCTCTGAATAAATATGTGCATACTTTCCGCATCGAAGACCTCTCTAATCCGTGAAGGATCAAATCATTACACCTGTTCCAACAGTATGTAGGCACAGAATGTATAATGTATTATGCAAAGCCTTTTTTTATTTGCCATCTGTCAATTACTATCATTACGACCACATGACCCTATGCATGAGAATTTGATGATGAATGATGATGTAATCCGAAGGATGAACTCGGACATATTGATTTTTCCTACGTGCTACACATCAACGGAATTTACTTTCACCATTGCTGTATGCAAAATAAATAAGGTAATGTACAAAGGGAGAACTCAAGTAATTTTTATCGCATTTTCTCATTTTCCTCTTTAGACATTTCCAATTGTGAATTGTATCATTTCGCGAATTATAGAGCTTGAGAATTGAGAAAGGGAGGAAAGAGAGGAAATTCAGAAGTTTTGCAAAAGAACAAAGAATGTTTGACTCACAAATGAGGAGAAAGTCAAAGAAAATGAGATGCTGCTTTATTAGATCTCGCCGAAAATGAAAAAGCCAAGTCAGGCCATTAATGTAATGAAAAGGGACGAGCCTTACATAGGTACTTCTCTAAGGCAGAGTGCTCCTCAAAAGAGGCCCATTGAAAGATTTGTAATAATAATGATCCACTTTGACACACAAGCAAACTCATCCAGGAATTTCCTGTCATCATATCATAACGGCGGCAGCAGCCTAATAAAATATGTAAGACAAAAAGGGCTTGTACCCCCTTCCAGATAATTTTTTTTGCTCACCCGAGAAACATACCACGAAGGATTGCAGTGTAAGTATTTACCCTGTACTACACAGCACAGCATAACGCCTTCAATCTTTTTTCAATGCTTATCTCTATTTGCAGCTGACTCAGTGAGAAGCCCATCATTTTCTCACAACCTTCCAGTCAATAAACACAAAATGTGAGAAAATTCCAACAGCCAGCGAGCCAAGCCAGCCGCCAGCCGTCGTCGCGTCTAGAGAGACACCAGCATGCAAGATCAAATGACTTTCACTCAAAATCTCTGCAAGCTTAACATTAGTGAAGTGCTAAAAGTCTAGCTTTAATCTGCCTGCACCTTAAAAGGGGATTTTCTCGCGCAGTAAATTCCAGAAGAATTCCTACTAAAAGTTTTTGTGCAAAAAAATAGCGAGCCAAATCATTGCTCTATATATGTTCTTTCATTTTTATTTCAGTAACCCTAATTTACCCCACTCTTGAATATATTTTTTTTCTAGAGCACTTCAAACAAAAAAATTTATGTATCTTTCATTTTTATGAGAAGAAATATGAATTTGATGGCGAAATCTTAGGCATGCTTCTCTTAATGCAAAAAATTGTAATCTTGAAATGCATTGTTTTATTTTCTCCTTCCACCAGAGAAACATTTTTTTTCTACGCTTCGTGGAGGTAAAACGACAAGTCCCGTCTGCAGGAAAAAAAAATGTTGTGAGCCACTTTGGCCAGATTTATCATGTGTAATTCCGTTATTTACACTTATTCTTCTTATCCCTTTCTCTCTGTAAGAGAATGAAAGGCACTTGCACTGCATTAGATTTTTTCTCCGTAGAAGCAGTAGTAGTAGCAAATAGCGAGTAGCGTTGTTGTTCTTCTTCTTCTCCTTCTTATGTCGGCATTCTTGATTCCTGATTTGTGCATCATATGGTAAATGTAGAAGTTTAATAGTAAAGCCCTCATACACACTCGCAAACATCACTCGATCTTAGCCCTTGAAAGTATGTCATCTCATCAATAAAACATAGATTTTTTCCTGGCTCTCGCTGCTCGCTCTTCCACTTCTGCTTCTTTAACGCATTCCATCTCCATGTATGTTTTTTTTTGTCAGTGAGGCTAGAAAACACAGTATTAGTGGCCTGGCCGTATTACTTTTGCTCCGGGATATGTATCCAGCAGCTTTTTTTTACTACCTTTCCTTGATACCTTACGGTACTACACAATAATGCTGTTACTGTTACCGTTACCCTATTTGCAATAAGCAAAAAAAAAAATGTACAGAAAGAAAATTTTCTTCTGTGAAGGAGTTTTTTTCCTTAATGGTGGTAAAACATACCTGCGCTGGAGCTGGATAAGAAAACTTAGTCACAGAGCAAACAAGCACGATGTATGTACATATTATAGGCCTGTAGGAGTATTTTCTCTGTTCGCTTTCACTTCCTCTACTACTGCATACTTATTTCGCCAACACAATTTACTCGCGTGGAATTGCTTACGTGTCTGTGTAACGGGTTAGTTTTTACTTAAGCCAAGAGGGATGCAAACAAAAACGTGGAAACACAGCAATAGCAATAGCAGCAACACACACGAAAATAAAACGATAGATCTCTAGTGTGTTAGTACATCGGTTCAAAGAAAGGAGAATGAAATGCGTGATACCATGTATGTACTACTTACTGTACTCACTCTGTTCTTCAGCTCTTTACTTATTTGAACTCTCAGAGCAGCAGACAACATAACATACAAAAAAAAATAACAACTTCCTTTGACTTTCACTCCACTTCATAGTCGTCTGCTCTTCTTTACCTTTTTTTTATCTTTCATTACCTTTCTCACTGTAATATATATATTTTTACCGTCCTCTTATATAGATATTTTTTTCTACCTCCATTATTATTATTATCTGCAAACATTGTAGAAGCACATATATGTAATGATAATAATATAGGAATAATGAACTAACACTGACGATTTTCTCTTAATGGAGTAGAATAACTGGAACTGTTGCTGTACATACTAGTACATAGGATGAGATAGTAGAGCGGCCTCATAATAACAGGAAAACTAACATTTTACTATTTACCAATGGAAGGAAAACCACGTTTAAACAAGATACAGCTTCAAGAAGAAGATTCTTCAAGCATGTTTTCACTCAAGTAGTTACTTTCTCCACTCCTCTTTGGTGAAAGTAGTATGTAGTGCTACTGCTCTATACTGTGCTCGATACTCCCAAAGGATTCCCTGTTTAAATGAACAATGTCATGCATTCATGCGGTCAGTACGTGTAGGAGGTCCTATAGGACTCCCTTTCTCCATTGAATATTCTATTTGCCAATGGTTATCCTCGCCATCTCATTGTATTGTAGAAGTATGTAGTCCGGTTCCTGCTCCCCCCATGGCCCTTTGCAGCTTGAAGAGCCAGGCCGACCGAGAACGGAGCACGGAGGTCATCTATATTTAAGATTAAATGAAGGGAAAGGAAAATTGAAGACGGAGAAAAATAAGTAGACGATTGATACGTCATCTCTTTCTCTCTCTCTGCTTATGTATGTAGTTCATTGTTGGTACTCTTACGTCTTCGCATACTACATGCACGAAACCTGAGCTACGTACATGAGCTATGGGCATGAAGCCTCCATTATCAAAGGGAAAAATTACCACACCACATAACAAGACATTTCGATGCAATTTCAAGTAAATCCTACAAAAGGAGGAATATGAACACCTACTTTGACTTTCAATTGCTGACATGCCCAAATGAATTGAATTGCTTCAGTCGGGATCCATTTTATCTACATTATACAATTTGTCAAATACAATACATTTATTTTGCATCAAGAAGATCAATCGAAGCTCGAAAAAATATGTGAGGCAGTGATGCTGTCTTTTCCACTTTCGAGAAAACCCAATATGCAGGTACATGGTTAAAGCATGTTCAAAGGAAAAAGGGCAGTCCGTGAGGGATCTCTGAATTCTAATTTTATCCTCCTACGTAAATTGTGTCGGACAAATTGCGTCTGGGAATAAATGTCTGTCATTTGTTCAAAAGGAAAGTCGTTTGGCGATTTAAGGGTACAATTTCCTTGTTTTTTTTAAACTTTCAAGTTGCCATCTAAACTGGTGAGGTCTTTCTTAAAGTGTTTAGAATTGAGATGGAATGAACTACTTCCAAGATGCAGACATGAAAGTGGAATAAGCTCATTTTCGAACTGCCTTTTTTAAATTTAACATGACAAAAACTATTATATTTACATTGCGAAATTTGTTTTATTATTTAAATCAGATTTGGAAAAAATATTCTGCATTATTATTAATCCTCGAGTTTGTGACTCATTGTCCCTACCACAACAACTTAAAAGGATGGAAGGGAAGCAAACAAGTATAAAACTTTATCTCCATCCTTTTCTTTGAATAAACACAAACACAGGCTTTCTCTCGTAAGTAGAGCATCGTACTAAAGTAATTTAAAAAGGAATACATTGATATTTTCCCATGATAAGCCAAGAAATGTAGAAATGTTTAGCTGAAGTTTCATATTATATAGCAAGAAGATGTTGTAAAAGAGAAAGTCGCATTTCGTGCAATATATTACATTATGCTCATACTAGGGGCGGAACATTCTTCACGGACATTGTAATAAAGCCCATAAACGCTAACAATGTTGACAGCATAAAAACTTTCTTTTTGGATAGATATATCTAGGATGCACAAAAAGATACTTTCCCTAACTTTCACCATAGAAGTAGTAGTATCATCTCATCTCAAAGAGAAAAAGTACGAGAGAATAGGAAGTGAATGCCGTTTTTATTGAAGCGCCTGAATGTCGGGCGCCAGACTGGCATTTCGCCCAAAGAAATTGTTGCTACATCTTCGTTGGCAGATACACATAAGTGCATGTATCATTCCCTACCACCACAAAGACTAAAATACTGCTGTTGTAGCGAGGCAGAAGGGAGCAGTAGTACACACTTTCTCTCTATTTTTTTATCAGAGTGAACGTCTTTCCCTCACATGATGTACATACTTTATTTTCACTTGTAGAAAAGCCACTTCTAAAAGTACATCATCATCATCATCCTCATCGTCATTTACAAAGCCTAGTTTCCAATTTCCCTTCCTGTTTTTTTAAACGTTGAAGAGAAAGAAGAAAGGCCACGTGATGCAAAACTGGAACTGGAGTTGATGTACGAATTCTTATCTTCCATGCAATTTCTTGCTTTTAAAACGTAGCAGCAGAGCACAAAGTGAATGAATGTGACTACCCTCCAAGCAAAGTAACGTACATGAGGAGCATAATTGACGAAATCATCTATCGGATCATCATCATCCTCCCAGAAATAACCTCAGCCGAGAAGGATGAAAATGCAATGCAATGTTTCCATTCTTGATTTCCCCCTGACTGTACCATACTATCGTCCTCTTTTCATGATATGGAGGCTATCCCCGCCCCTCTATCACGAAATAAGCTTTTATTCAAATTCATCATCAACTTACAACATATCTTTTACAGCAGTTGGAGTTGGAAAAGAATGTGTGTGTGCAGCAGTGCAGAATGAGAAGAAGATTCGTAAGTAGTGATTCGGATTCCAATTCATGCATGCTTCAGCTCTCCTCTCCCCCCTCTGCACGAAGACATGGAGAAGAAGAAGAGACAATCGTAAAAATGAAAACATCATAAAGATAAGCGAGGGAATGAATGCCACCATGAATGTTATGGAATGTGCTAGTGAGGCTCTCCTAACGACGCCGATAAGATTTTGTTTGTTGCACAGTAGGGCTCATAATAATCCTTAAAAGTATTGTGAGGCATATTTAGGGAAATAAAAGAAAGCATTAAATGTATCCTCTCATGTTCACTCATAATCTGTAACACCCATTGACTCACAATCTCGCATTGAGGCCAAGAAGAGGGAAAGGAGCGGAAAGGAGGAAATCACGAACCCGAATGCATGCAGAGTACATTGTACATTTCACAGTAAACAAAATATTTTCTCCTATAATCTACTGAATAATATGTACTGGCTGATAAACAATGGGAAGGGGGTGCGGGTGCACAGAATCAAAAAAATGGAATGAACATGAATATGAACCTCAGTCAAAGTAAAGTAAGTCAGTCGCATGAAATGGAATTTCATGTGGATTGTGGATCTCTCCTTGAGTCCGCGATGATTTTCTTTCGTTTTCAAGCATAGCATATATATACTTATTGCATGGCCCCTCTTCCTTGAAACATTGTATTAAATTGTATGCAGAGAATATAAATCAGCGAAAATTTTCACTCTTTTAACTGAGGCAAATAATAATGCATTACATAAAATTTCACTTCCTTCTCCAGCTCTGCTAGGCTGCTGCTGCCGCTGCTTGGCTCAACTTATCTAGCATGGCTCATTTAAGGAGTGAAAGGAAAGGAAAGCTGAAAAATGCTTTAGCTTTCTCCAAGAAAAAAAGAATTCAGATACTAAGGAAGGAAGCCATGCAACGTTGTCAGTTCGTACACATCTTCATTATTTCGTAGTCCTTCCTAGCTCCTTATCTATTCCCTCAAATATGCATAAAATGGCCAATTAGCATGTTTAAACAAATGTCCCTCATGTTTTAATCAAGCTGGTTTCGTATAAAACTTTCCACAGCAAGATTTACAATTTATGAGGGTATTCGTTCGTATTATTCTTGCGTAATTTTTTTTTGACGGAAGAAAGCCAGACTAATAGAATCTTTCGTAATATCTTTTTACATCATTAAAGCTGAGAGAGAGAGAGAAAGAAAAAAATCACTAACCATCTCCAGTCTCCATCGAGATGGCCCCGAGCATAGTAAAAAAAATATTTTTCAGTCTGTAATAGTTAGAATGGATGGGATTTCATTTATGAGCGGAAGACTCTTAAATAGGCTGAAGATGAAGAGGCTAGATGTATAGAACATAGACTACTTCATCATCATCTCATGAAAGGAAAGACTTGACTCTCCTTATCAGCGGATTCCTTTATGTTGTCCTGCGAGTCGAGTCGAGCAATTCCTCAGCATCTCTTACAAGCCATCTCCATTTGCAACTTGCAATAATATCGCAGGACTACTTCTTCAGTGAGCATATCTTTTCACAGTGTCATTGAATGACAGGCAAGTGCCAGCAGAAAATCTAAAAGTGATGGTTATAGCGATTGGAGTGGAGAGAAAACTTTCCCTATCTTTGCGGTCATGTTGGTATACCTTAAAGCGGTTATGAAAGTAATTAAGCCAAAAGGCAAACACCTGGAAATTTATGGACCAAGTTTGGAATCAAAAAGGGAAAGAAATCCTTTAAAAGTGAATTTAAAAAAACCAATTTGGTGGTTTCTAGTTTCGCTTTTTACTGAGTTTTTTTATTCCCTTACATTTTACTAGAAAATTATTTATATCGTCATCACAATTTGCCATACGCAACTTTCCTTAATCACTAATCACCATGCATAGTACAGTATAATTGCATTATAGCGTGGGACATTAAAATGCGAGAAATGATCAAATGCGCTCTTTGGTTTTTCCAACTCCAGCAAAAATATAAAAATTTGGTTACGTTACAATACCAAAAGTGTGTTGGCGAATTAAATATAATCTTTTTTTGGCCCAGCTTGGGGCCAGGGAGTTATCACAATCACCCTGTGCTATCTCACTCTCCTCCATCCTCCCACCCTCCTGCTTCTAGACTGTAGAGTCTAGAGCTCTGGCTCTGGCCTGGCTTGGCTTCCCAATCAGAACTTTTTCCCCCTTATTCTCACTCATTCACTCACTCAAGTCAGCAATGCAATGCAATGCGTTGTTGCTGACTTCTTTAAATTAATGTCGGGCCATTAAAGTCTCGCCCATTTTTTCCTCCTCTCCATTTGCTTGTTTTACCACATGGACTGCTCTTGCATTTTGTAGCCTGATTTTCAACATCTCAACGTCCACATAATATTATTAGCAGAGTGCGACTATCCAGTGGATAGTAATTTTATCCATCCAGGATGAAATGGTTTTATCCACT
>JAHZNI010003699.1:0-11068 GCA_027744415.1 Seira ritae | reverse complement strand
TGGGGTGGATGGCGTTTGGGTTAGGTTAGAGGTCTAAGTTGACTTTCAAGGGGTTCAAGGGGATGTCACCCGAATACTTTGTGGAAGCATTTACTTACAGTGCACTAATTAATTGGTTATCATATATTGATAAGCCCTCACCTGCGCCACAAAAGAGTGGTATCATTCGACTCCCATTGTCACGAGGAGTCGATTGGCACTACTACTGAGGTGATCCGAGTGGTAACCGTATACCAAAGTAGTAAAGTAACCCCAATTAAAGTTTGAAAAATGAAAGTGGCTTCCTAAACTTTCCTGTTTCCCGTTTGGCCAAGTTATTTGAAAGTAGCACAATTATAGTATAGTACCCAATAATATAACTTAGCTGCATCTATCTGCGGGAACACAGACGAACGGGATTCAACCAGAATTCCGGTTTCGGACACCTTAGCTCGTCCTAATCTAATATTTGCAAGCAAAAGTCTTCTTTATGACAAGACAGATAATTCGAATCAATTTAACCTAGACTATGGCATATGGAGATTTATGAATGAACGAAACCCTAAAATTAAATTATGCCTGCATTATCTTACAGGCCAAAATATCTCCTAAGCCTAAGACTACTAGAATTAACTTAGTTAATTAGTTAACTAACTAATTTAGTCACCGCTATCAGTCCCATAATTATAATTAGCAATCAACGAAATTTTCTAAGCAATTAAAAAAAACAAAACATCAAGAATAAATTTTTTGCTTAAAAAATTCCTACAATCTTGACCCTTTCGCCCGGAGCGATGTTAGTCCCTTAGAAATGAATTAAAATAGTCCCCCTTTTGCCTCTATAATTTGTAAATTATAAATTAAATTTCTATACCTTCAAAATTAAGCAGTTGAAAAATATCCCTGCTTTGAACTCGCACCTAGCACACCTCCAACTCCAACTAGACTTGTCCTGTGAATTTAAAAAATGGACGAACATCATCGGTAAAAAATAAAAAGCAAATTGAGAAAATTCTGACTTGACTTGACAACTTCGGCTTCGGTACCACTACTGCACATTGTCATGCCTCCTTCGGCGGCGCGGCGATGAATGCGATTTATTACGGCTAATTCACGATCGAACACTTAGACTCTAGACTAGTTGAAAGGACCATGACCAAGTTTTCGCTTTCTTGACTGCGTGTGTGCCAAGCCGAGCTACTTGTGCGAATGCGAAATACGCACAGACAATGGCGTACGGGGCGATCTGAAAATTCCCGATGAGCAGTTACAATTGCATAAACAGACAAAGAGAATCTTTTAGCGTTTTTTCTTCATGCATTTTTGCAAGGCGTAAAACCTGAAGCAACCATACCTATTCTTTTTTTTCTGTTGGAGAAATTAAATGCAATAAGGCGCAAATTAACTTCATTGAGCTCGAAGCTCGAGCTCCACAAGTCATTGATGACAAGGAAAAAAACACACGAGGAGTGAGTGCTTTCACTACATATATTACGTAGTGTATAGTTGTTGTGCAATTTGCAATTATTATTACGAGAGCAAATAATACAGAAAAAAAATCATTGTCCTCAGTCATCCAAAAAAAGCTTTTATTCCGCTGCTGCTGTGCTGCTGGCTTGGCTTGCTCATTCAAAAATGCAAAACCAAGCTCGCTCCTCGGACTCGGACCACTCGCTCTAGCTCTGCTTTTTGAAGGCACAGCATGCATTAGCAAGGAGCACAGCGGCAGCATCAGAGGCAGAGTTTATTACGAGCACTCTTACTTTCCTCCACAGTCAGTCGTGAAGAGAAAGGCTTGGAGAACGGACGAGTGTGTGTCGGCGCGTTGCGTTTTGCAAGTTGCAAGCTGAAAGCTATCCAGAATCCAGAAGAGCGTTTTTCTAAAGTGCTTTTGATGAAATGAAAGAGTAAAAGAATGTTCGTGTGATTTTTTGGGGCAAACTGTGCTCATCTTCTCATTACAGACACGTGCTAGTTGCTAGTGCTATTTCCCGTTAACTTTTTCTTGTTTCTTTGAAGAAATCTCCCTTTTGTGTCCCTTCCACCTGTAAATGAAGAATTTTTCTTAATGATGTGACCTACTTCAATTAAGTTTAATTGTAATCGTAATCAGATTTATATGTGTATGAACTAGTGCTTCTTCCAGTGGAAAAATACATATATGTCAATGGAATAATGCATGGCATGAAAGCATCGAATATATAGTTTGTGCTAATGAACTTCTGCCTAATTTAATCATTGCATTTAGTCAAGGAAAGAATTCCTCAATTGAAGAGTGGAGAAGTTTATAATGATTTGAGAATTCCTTTTTGACAACCAAGTGTAAATTTAAGACGTCGTCAATTACTAAAATCCAATATACATGAAATGAAACAAAGAATTTTCTCATGCGTTTTTCAGGGTTTCCACTTGAATTAGAAAAACAGAAAAAAAATATAAACAAGTCACGAAATATACTCAAGCTATACAAACTGTTCGCGAAATTAAGTGCATAATTGACTCCCATCATTACGCCAAGGCTGAAGTGACAAGAATTTGCTGTTTTCGACGAGCAAAAAAGAAATCTCTGAATTTTCGAGAATGGATACGGAATACTTGAGAAATGCAGAAGTTATAGTGCTACAAGAGCTTCTTGGAATAAAGACGATCCAACTCCTCCAGTTCCAGCACCACACATATTTTCCGGTTGGAAGCAGCGTTCTTTTGGACTAAAGCAACTAAAGCTATTATGAAATTACTTTTTCTTTAAAGAAAAAACAACGACTTGTTCGCCTCTCTTCTTCCATGTGCATAATTACTTTATTCGTAAATTCGTACTCCCAAAAAAGCCCATAATATATTTTGTTTCTTGTGTGCGTATTAGTGCGTGCGTGACTATCTCTCTACCTATTATGAAGGTAAATGAAGAAACAGGCTTGCTTTAATCTCCGAATTTCTGGAATACCTTTACAGTTCTTAGTGTGCACAATGTAACATATACGTGTAATAGAAAGCTCTTACAAAGAAAAAAATTACTCAGGATCTGAAAATTTTTTCTATCTGAATCCTTAAGTTTTTTATGGATAAACGTGTCTGTCTGTTCATTATTATTACATGAGTATATAACTTGTTTCGTTTATTCTTTTGCCAGTGAAACATTTTAAGGAAGGGAAAATAGTGCGTGTTCTTCAGCCGTAAAAATTTAGAATGTTGAATGTGTGTGTGCGATAGGATAGAAAGGGAATAAAAAGGTTAGAATAAAAATTTTTCCGGTCTTCCAGCAGCGTTTCTCTCTGACTTTATCTTGTAGGAACAGGTAAAAGTAGGAGAAGTGAGTGAAGTGAACTCTCCAATATAGATTAGTGTCACTCTCATTCTTCGTCTTTTTTTCGGACGTCTGTATTCTGTATTGCATAATTTTTAAGAAAAAAAAGCAGAATCAAACCAGACAGAGAAACAAAAAGAAATCATATCGTCTTGAGTGAACTGATAAAAAAATAATATATATTAAGTGGTTTAATAGGGTTAAAGTGCATCGGTATTTAGAAATTTTTTCCCCGGTGTAGTAATTCTTTGTGAAATTTCCTACAGAAAAAAATAGGGAAAGGACAAGAGAATAAAATAGTGAGTTGGCTCTCGGCCTTGTACCCCTCATGGCTAAATGAGGAGAGTCGGAGGAGTTGGAATTATTTTTGGGGGAGAATGAGATTGTGGCCGTCATTGGATGCTCTATCAATCAATCCATCATCCTCATCTTCTGTAACTGTGTTGTCACTCTCTCCTGCTCTCACTGGAATCATGATGGTAGAGGCTGGTGGGAGTAGTCTGGGCCTGTCCTCTCGCCTCCACACAGTCGACAAAATGTTCAAAAGTATTCAGAGGATTTCTATGGTGCTTGTAACCGCTGTTTTGGTGTTCGTGACCTCCTCCGGAGTAAACAATGATATTTTAGTACGATGTCCGAAAGAATGCCAGTGCTTCAATCTTCAAGTTGATTGCTCCCAGAGAGGATTACACCAGGTCCCGAGAGGGATTCCCAGGAATGCTGAGAAAATGTGAGTCACCCACTCTCTACTCTACTACTTCCCTATTCATTTTTTAAAGAGAGGAAAAAATAATTTCTTTTACATTTTATGGGTTAATATGTCCCCTCTCTCAAGAGGAAAGGGAAAAAACCTTTCCCCGAAATGTAAAAAGACACTTCAATAAAATGCATTCTTCCTTTCTCCTTTAAGCCATGAGGATTTCACTTCATTCATTCCAAAAGTAGGGGGTTGTCCATCAAATACGTAACACAGAAACACCCTGTTCTCGAGACCCCTCTCCCTCTTGTAACGCACTTTATCATATGTCATTTACCAATGTATGGAGTGTAACGCCATGTCAAGACCCCCTCCCTCCTCCTCAATACGTTACGTATTTTATGGACAGTCCCTAGTGGTAGTATGTTTGTATTGTCATGTCATTACTATTACCATTTTATTCGGGAAAGTCAAACTCAAACTGGAGCGCAAATCGAATTTTTATAGCGCATCTCTTTTCCTTGCTTATTATTAAGGCTGCTAGCTGCAATTTCGTTAGGAAAATGGGATTTTCTCTGGGAAAGTCCAAAGAACGAGAGAGAAAATAGAATGAATTAAAAGGATTATTTAGAGCTCAGTGGTTGTTTTTGTTCATGTGAGTCTCTCTCTCTCTCTCTCTGCATTATTAGCAACTACTATATATTCTGGGGTCATTTGGTGTGTTGCGAGAACATTTTATTGCGAGTTAAATCGCTTTCATAAAATTTCCACAGTAGTTAAATGGCTACAGCTTGAAGCTGTTGTGTGGAACAGAGCTGTGAACTTGATTGTTGTTTCTTGTCTTAAACCAATAAAATAATCCCAACACGTACTCTGTTCTCTGGACTAGATACTTAAATAGAAATTCAGAGGGAAGTCTAATCGAATCAGTTAGGAAGGAGTGAATAGATAGACTTGAGAGTTCATTTACAAAAATGGTTGTATGCTATTTAGATGAGGAGGAGGGAAAAATTGCTCGTCTTTCTTCTCTTAAGCTATTTGATTATCCATCTTTTGAAGCTGAAGTAATTAAGAAAACAAAACTAAAAACAGCGTGTGTCTACTGTCACTCTTGCAATCCAATCGCCATCACATCACCGTTTGATAGGGTGGTGATGGGTGAGGTGACTGAAAGATAAAAGACTTACATATATTTAGCAGATATACCTAATGTATAATAATATGGCTTCAAAATGAGCAGTAACAAACGGATCGAGCACTCGCAAACGGTTCGAAAGAGCTCGCCGAAATTAACGTTACTCACGAAGGCTTCATTGGTCATCGTTCGATGGGCGACCCCTATACATATATTATTCTAAATTTTATTCTCTTCTTCACTAAATGAATGGACAAAGTAGAAGAAACAGAGTGTATTACCGTGTCGTTTGTCGTGGGTTTATAGTTTATAGCGTCGAGAGAGCATGAAACCCGCTGTACAATATTCATTCATAAACCTTTTATAGCCTTTCCTTCATTACTTCCCCGATTGTATTTTAAAAATTATTGACGTTTTAATCGTATCTCAAGAAGTAGAAGTAGCAGTAGTAGCACAGGAGGACATTTCATCAGATTATCTTGTGAATTGTCACTCCATTAAAACGAATTTTGAATGTGGTGTGGGTCGTGGGTGCACCACAACCACATCACTGCACTACCACTGCCGTTCACCGTACTGTACATTTGAAGATTTGATTTTCATCATCACATCACTCATGCTTCGCTATCACACACACACACACACGCCTCTGTGTACTTATCATTCAAACACTTTATCTGAGAATCGAGGAAGCTGCATTATTTGCATTAAACCCTTCGTCTTGAGTACCTATTTTCTACGTCAACGTTTCATTCGACAGACGAGACAGACCAGAGCCAGGCCAGAACCAGGGCCGTGTATACAAATACCTAATAATAATGAATAGAATTTCTCAAATGGGCTGTTGGATTGGAATTGGAATATTGTGCTCATAAAAATACCACTAATTTTTCCTCATATTGCCACGTAATGGCAATGGCAATGCCATGCATTCTTCATGAGGAGGTGATGATAAGGCAGAAGCGAAACGAAGCTGGAAGTTACATAGGTATCTCAAATAGCTTTAGAGTTGAGTAGATGGATTTTTTGTATGGTTCTGGGAGACGAAACGATAATCTACCTTAAAACTTCGCAGGCAGGAGGAGGAAGCTCACATCAAATCTACGACTCTACGAGAGATACATGCACCCCGTATTTAGAAACATGTTGCAGTTCTTCTGATACTCTTTCTTAATAGGAATACACGATGTGGTGATCGTATGATAACCACCGCTATACAACTACCAGCTACTACCTTAATTCGATCTTCACATCTCATTTCATTTTTGTTTGACTTGGCTTTGCCTTTCGCTCCGGTTTAAAAGGGCTCAAGGCACTCAAAAAAAAAAGAAACGAAGCGAGCGAGGAGCATAAAAGAGAATTAAGTTAAGTAAGAGAAGAAAACGCCTTAAAAAAGCCTGTTCTGCCGCTGTAGGTTGTAGAATGTACATATATCCAAAAAACTAAGAAGCTAAGTACGCTCCAAGAAAGTCAAATCAATTTCCTTGATCACTTCAACAACATCCGTCTCACAGGAGTGTAATTTGGAACAATCACACAAGCATGCTATGTATGTATGGTACTTATATACTTACGCAGTGCACCTCCACTCCTCCACTACCGGTATAACAACGACAATATCGAGGAGGAAAACCAGAAACATGAACCGAACAGGAAGATTTCATTTAATGCTCGACCAAGCATAATATATAGTATTGGTAGTATGTATCCTCCTCAAATATCTGATGATGGAAACCACCCATTCTTGTCTTGTTAAAGCTCTATTTTGTTCAAATGAATTTGAAAACATGTAAAACACTGTCACAAGGTTAAAGAGACGCTGTTGCTGAAGAGTTTGGCGCGTCCACCTTAAAAAGCAACACATACATAATTAGAAAGCCTGCCACAACTACTCTTACACATAGGTATTTAAATTAATTTACAAATTAAATATTCATTTCATTAGTAACTTGGATGCGAGGATTGAGGACGGAAATACATTTATTTACTCAATTTACTACGCTTATTTAATATTTCTAAAGTCTGAATGAATCAAAATATTTCTTACGCTCAATAGCAGGACGTAGATGAAACTTTGAAATCAATTAGAAATGCAATTAAATTACTCAAATAAATTAAAATAAAATTGAAAGAATACTACTCGTGCGCACACGAACAGACAGACACGCAGACATAGTCAATACACACTACAATAGGTCTTTCACAGCGCAACTTATGCACTTACTAAAATCTCATTTTTCATTTATTATTACCTACTACCGTTCCCTTTAAAACTTGTGGGTTGATGCTGTTGCAATTTTTAGCTCGTAGTTTTTTGTGGCATTCTGAGCTAAACTCTCGTTGTCGTCTCGTTGTCTGCTGTCTGCTTCCTTCTCCGAAAAAATTATTACCGAGAACGATGACGCTTTGATGTGATGTCTCTTTCTCAATTTTTTTCTCTTGAAGTATTGGCACATGTCGGATGAATCAAATGAGATTTGCTTCTTCCGTCAACGGCTTCAAAAAATACATAGCTATTACCACAACATAACATACACTTTTTTTTCAATTTTTTTGGCTCAAACTTTCATTTTCTCCATCTAATCTAGAACATGTGCCAAAAACAAAATCGAAAAATAAATGGTGATTGACAATTGACACAGATGCATAAATATACTTAAACTTATTCTAAGCTCAAATAAATAAACATTTGTTTCATTTTTCAGCATTTTTTGAAAATTGATGAGGTGGAACAGAACATGGAATACATAATTCATAATAATATCTATTTAATCGAATCATTTTTACTTATTATGCTATACTATGTTGCAGGAGACGCATGAAAAAAAACTTAAAATATGATCATGATAAAATATGGAATATTATATGGTTTATCCTTCATCCTTGAAGACTGATTTATATCACACATTTCCCTCTTTACATTCAAATTAAGGCCATTTAACATGCGATTGCCCATCTTAAACCAGTAATCCTTTCTTCATCTCTAATTCCCGTCTTCATCCGATCAGATTGAAATGGAATAGGTAATAATGAGCGTCGGTAGTCGGTAGCTGATTCGAAATGCGTAAGGCTACCGTTTAGCTGGAGGAAATTAGATAAGAAAAGGAGAAGATTCTCTTGGAGTGATACTTATCACCAGAGTAGAAATCACCTCCTTTTGAGAATTTAGATGCGTATTTTGCATATGAAAATGGTGAAGAAGACTTAGCTGAGCTGAAAGTAATCCATTCAGGCTCGACTCAAACTCGAAGATCGAAAACTTTAGACTTGATATTTTCGAATGTCAAGTAAAGTTTTCCTCTTTTAGGTTTTCCCCCAGAAAAGGATGTAGAAAAAGGGCCGACAGAGGGAAAGACAAGGCTGTAGACTGTGAGTAGGATGAGTTGACACAAGCAAGTTAAGTCAGTATGAAGCATGTTGAATGAAATGACAGGTTGAGAAGCGTCAACTGGGGATCTAATTTCGTTTATTGAATTTTGACATGCACTTATATGGCTTTTTCATTCCGTTTTTAGTGTCATCATCATTATCATTCCTCCTCTGAAACTCCTCCATCCTCTACTCCAGGAGGACTCTATATAAATGCTATTACATTCGACAACGCTCTCGAGCTCTAGAGACAGAGACACAACACAACAACATGAGAACATATTATACAACAGCAACAACAACAACAACAACGCATATTCTTTTCCTTCTGCCTGTCTCCCTCCCTCCATTTGAATTGAATCGCAGAGGGAAATTCTTTTTACTCCTCGAGAGCGAATATATGAAGCGCAATCTAATGCTCTTGTACATTAACAATCATGTTTTCCCTGATGTTGATGTGAGCAGAATATAATGTTGTAGGAGGAGGTGGAATTGAACATCATTTCCACCACACCACCAACTACCACCACCGGAAGGCTCACATTGCTTTTTATTAGTTTTATTACTGTGACAGTTGACGCTTACTTAAATAAGCAGCGATAATGTTGATAAGTAAAAGTCGAGAGCTGTTTAGTTTTGTTCCATTCCACCCTTTGCAATAAAATTAGGTATAGTATAATACATCTATGCACTTCTCCGTGATGCGATGTTGTACAAGTACAAAAATGCTTATCTTTTCTCGTTCTCAACATTCTTCCTCCTCGTCGTTCCGTGAGTATTTTTTTATTCGAGGAACACCACACGCGCTTGCAAACATCACTAACAGACAAATCATCATCATTACCATCATTCTTAATAAATAAACACGGATAAAGAGGCATAATAATGGCAAACATTGTACACAATACAATGCCAAAAGCAGAGGAGAAAAAAATCCGAAGAACTGTCACTCTCGCTGTCGTAGAAAGATTCAAAATTGATTTGATCAGACTAAGTAAGTACACATACTATTAACTATAGGTAAGCAAGGTTCATTCTCATTTTTCATGTTCCAGACAAAGACAAAAGTGCTACGAAGTGTAATCGTTACCATGGGGATTAGGTGTAAGAATAAGTTCACCTTGATATTTTACTTATCTAATTCTTTTCATTTCGGCTACCAACGAACATTTCGTCGCAAAACATAAATTTGATGACTCCAGTAAAAGTGGTCGGATTTAAACTGATATTTTCATGGTTTCTGATTCCATTTTCCGAGTTTTATCTAACTCGATATCTTATTCCGTATACGTTGAATGCATCATGAAAATACTGACACGGACAGACGAAAACTGGATAAGAATCAGTTTTGATTCTAAAACCTACAAACGTTCCATTTCACGCACCATGCCAGTAATGCCGATACTATCATTTTCCTTACATATTTAGCAAAGTTATACATTTTAGATATTTTGTGGAGTTGTTGGACTATGAATGATGTGATGTGTTGATAATTACTACGAAGAAGCCTCTTTATCTCATGCATTATTATGGAGTAAACTGATCGCCTTCATTCATGTCGATCCTGAACTTGAGTTGATGGAGGGAGGATGATGAGAGAATGACAATGTGTGGAAATCCGTTCGTACTAATATGCTGCCTACAGTTTTCACCCAAACATTTTCCTTTCATCATTCATCGTATTTATTGTCCTTTATACGTAAAATACGAGTACGAACTTCGAAGGATGAGGACGAATCTCGCAATCGACGTTTAGCAAAGATGGATAGATTGCAATGAATGGATTGATGGAAGAAGCATTTTATCGCGACATTAAATCTAGCGCTGAGCTACTGCTTTAGCAGTGGAATCGGAATGACTGTGATGTGATAGTGATGATGATGATGTTGTGATGACTACGCTAATTCTTATTTTCGCAAATGAACATCATCAGATCATCAGAGCACATACCTAGGTATTTTGCTACCTCTTCTTCTACCTCGCTTCCTGTCATTCCTAAGCTAGAGCTAGGCAAAGGCTTTCATCATGACATGACTATGACTACTTTTTTTTTAGCAATCTCGCCAATATGCCAAGATAATGCACACTGCACATCACCAGGGATTTTCGGATGTAAATCATGAAACAGTCAACTACAAATCTGTGTAGATTGTCTAGTCTAGATGAATGTGGAGCGTTCGTTAAAAAAATATTTTTTGCATATGTAAATGTTGACACTCCGTCATCTCGGGCTCCGTTAAAAAACAGTCAAAATAGAAATACTAACACTAGGTACTTTAAAAAAATATTGGACAGCTGCATGCATCATTTCACGAGCAGGTGTGGAAAATCCATATCAGAACCGTAGTTGAGCTGGAGGCGAAAAAGCTGTAAAATAAACAGAACATAATCGTAATATTTAATACATATTAGCATAATGAACCATGCATTAGGAATTAAGAACCGGAGTCATTAAGCATGCATATTTTTTTTTACAAATTCGTGCAAACATGGGCACACACCACGCCAAAGTGTGGTGTGGTGTGCTCACCCGGTGAGTTGGCAGGGCTTTTTAGCATGTGTGCTTGGTGGGTGGGCGGGTTGG
>JAHZNI010003698.1:0-14444 GCA_027744415.1 Seira ritae | reverse complement strand
AGAATACTGTTGTGGCTTGTTGGAGTGGGCACATGTGTGGGGGTTCTAGTCGATGGTAGAGATATTCATCGAACAGATTATGGTTTTCTACAGCATAGTATTTATAACTTGGATGAAACTAGTCAACATGATTCACAGTCATTCCAATATTCATCGGGTGAAGGCGAAGAGAACAATGAAGGAAATGGAGCCGCGTTTTGTAAGGCTTGTGATAATTAATATTATATGCAATTCAATAACGCATCGCCTTGATTAAGTATTCATTAAAAATAGTTATCTCGCCTTTTGCGGAAACGGAGAACGTAGTCCAACTGCACAGGCTCACTGCTTTCAATCGTGTCAAGAGAAAGAGATCGCCAGAACCCCTGGATGATGGGACTCTCCAATTAGACAACGTTGACGATGTCGAATCACGTTCCGCAAACAAACAGAAGCCGCAATCCAAGCCAGAAAAGACTGCTGCGATGAGCAGCATTCAATCTCGTGCGTCTAATGCGGATTTGCCCAAGAATCAAGTCATGGAAGAGTCAGCTCAAGCGACGAAAGTTGACAAATCCGTGAAATCTCAGCCAGCAAAGAAACCTGAAGCAACCAAAAAAGTGGATACCATTAAGAATTCAACTCCAAAACAGGGTGTTCAAAGCAACGGACCTGTGCAAAAAACGCCAGTCGTTGATAACGATGGCGGCAAGTCCCAGAGCCTTAAACGAAACAAAAGGACGACGCCTATGCCATCCCAAAAAAATAAAAAGGTAAAAACTCCGGAGCCCGAGGATGATAGCGTTGAGGAGCTTACAAAAGATGGCCCAGAAAAGCAAACCAGAGGTGGCTCAAACACGAAAAAGAATGAAGACGATAGTATTGAAAACCTTCTAGATGAGGGTGACTATGATGACGCTAAACTGTCATCGCCACAAGGTCAACCTCAAGCGCCTGCAAAGGATTCTGATGAGGAAAGCGTCGAAAGGCCGAGGAGGATATCAGAGGAGTCAGAAGAAGATCTCTCTTCGAAACAAGATCCTTCGAAACGGAAACAATCAAATTTCGATGAAAGTATTGAAGACCGACAGTGTGGAGAGTTTGTTGGAGGACGGTGGTGACGGCATTCCTGAGGAGTCTTCGAAGCAGTCTCAGAAAAATGCTGGAAGGAAAAAGAAGCTCAGGCAATCGGAGGAATCCGGAGAGAATTTTGGCCCCAAAGATGGCCAGCCAAATGCTATTGCAAACGAAAGCACCGAAGATTTGATGATAGATGATCAAAAAAAAAAGATCAAAGGTGAGAATAGTGCTCCACCAAGGAAGCAAGAGATGAATGACGATAATTCAAATGACAAAGGAAAAAAGACCCCAGGTCAAGACGGACGAAAATTGGATGGTGAGGTTGTCGTGAGGGGCGGTGTCAATGAAGCCGAGACTCCTGAAACTGATAATAAAAAGAATCCAGATCCTTCTGTGAAGCCAACAAAGAAGCCAGGGTCAAAGAAGAAAAAGAAAACCACAAAGAAGCCACAAGATGCATCATCGCAGAAGGATCCTGAGAAGAAGGAACAATCAGTTAAGGATAAAAGTAAAGATGTGGCCAAGAAAGGGACGAAGAAGCCAGCAAAAGCTAAAGGAGGTAAAAAGAAGAAAAGTGATAACTCAACTGCTGTTGCAAAACCTGAACAGAAGCCAACAGATCAGGCTACGACATCAAAACCAAAGCGGCCTGGAAAATCGAAGAAGAAAGGGAAAGGCAAAGGGACAAACGCTACCTCAGTTTCAAAGACTGGTAGATGGACAATAAAATATATGCATATGACTGATATCTTAATTGTTTTACAAGCGCTTTCACTTAAACTTTCATCGTAAACTTTTTCCTGTAGGTAACTCTTCAGCTAACGCAATCTCCAAGGATGATGACGCTCGCGCTACCTCTATCAATGGTAATAAATGTACCAATTGTATTTTGTCTGGGACGTCTAGTCTTGAATTTGACTTGTTCGTCGTTCGTGTCACAATGTTTAGGAACATCGGCTCAATCTACTGCGATTGCTGGAAATGAGGGCGATGCCAACGCCGTTGCTGACACCTATGGGTCTGGAGGAGCTAAGGGTACAGCCGTCGCAAAAGGAGAGGGTGATGCACGCAGTTCTACAAAATCCAGAGGAGAAGGTAAATGGAAAAGTTGATTGAGGTCAACACTAAAATATCATTTTATGTAGTATCTCGACCATAGTAGAAAGGAAGTGTATGTTCTTTGAATATACCTTATTTCTATGTTTAAACCCTTTGTAGGCAACGCAAAATCCATGTCGATGGCCAACAGTGGAGATGCGGATGCGAAATCAGAGTCACAAAAAGGAAACGCCACATCAAAATCTTTATCAAAACAAGGCGATGCTTCAAGTAGTTCAGGTTGGTAGAAAGACTGACTAATCTTTTATTTTAATTTCGAACGAGGTTTGTAACAAGATAAAAAATTATGCTTCAGTGGCTCTTAATGGAAGCTCAGACAGTTCAGCCATGAGTAAAGGTGACGGAAACGCCAAAGCCAACTCATTGGGCAGCGATTCGACGGCTCAGGCGTCTTCTAAAGGTTGCCAAACTTCTAACGCAAAATCATTTTTTATAGTCTTCTAAACTTGTCATATTATCTCACTTTCTCTTCCATATTTCCAGGAGGGGACTCTGTGGCGAATTCCAAAGCCACTGGTGATGGAGGCAGCTCTAAATCACTGGCGCAAACCGATGGCGAAGGTGATGCAGTTTCTAATAGCGTCGCTCGAAATGGTTCGTCGAATGCTCTTTCTTCATCCGATAAAGGCGGTAAGAATTCATTGAATTCATGAACAGTGAACTACACATTAAGGATTGCCAAAATATTGCATAAACAATTCTTTGAATTCATTTCTTTTATGTCAGACTCACTGGCCAATGCATTCCAAGGTAAGCAATTAAAATTCATATGTCGAATTCTCTTGTCGAAGAGACAACAATTCAAGTAAATGTGTAACCTGGTACATGTACGTGTGCGTTTCATTCTTTAGGTGACTTTAACAATGGCGACTATCGCACAAACTATGATGATGAATTCGAGAAAGAAGAAAAGGCAAATCTAGAGGGAGAAGAGGTTGCAGATGCAGAAGGTGAGACTGAAGAAGAGTCTGCAGAAGCAACTCCTCCGCCAAAGAAAAAAACAAAGCGGAAAAGAAATGGGCAACCCCGTTCACTTGGCGGTGGAGGTGATATGGATGACGCAGGTAAATTTCTATGGATTTGATTATTTGAAAAATCTGAAAAAGTAAATATGATATGATATCTGATTGATTTATAGCTGCCTGAAAACTTTTTAGGTGAATATAGCACCAGCAGCGAAGAAAGGCCTAGAACGATACATAATGGTTAGTTCTAATTTAGAAAATTATTGTCTTGTTCCAATCTATCAGTTTTTATTTTACCTCAGAATCCTTAGTTTGGAAATGAAACCTCAATTAAAATATCTGCAAATAAAAAATTGATTAACAGAATCAAATCTTTGTTCTTTGTGAATTTTTATTGTGATTTGCGATTTATATCAATTTTGCCAATTTACATCAATCTTCCATGAAACATAGTATTTGCATTTATTTTAATTATTTGCATCATCATCAGGGTTTCTCATAAAACTCGCCGCTTTTGTTGGCGCAACAAAAATGCATCAGCAAAAGAATTATTTAGAAATATATTTCTTATTAAAATTGCAGCAGAGAAGAAACAATATAAAAAGGAAAAGCCCACTACTGATACTGATCATGCAGGAACATCGTCAGAAACTAACAAAGTGACGGGAAATGTCAAGCATGTGAAATTAGCAAACGAGGATGGAAAGGATGCAAAGGCGCTGGCAAATGCTAATAAACGAAAGGGAAATGCAACTGCGGAATCCACAGCGGATGATGACGCTTCGAGCATGTCCCATGCACCAAATGGAAGCTCAAAAGCCAATGCTTTCTCTCGCCAGGATGGAGACTCATCTGCAAACTCAACCGCTGGTGGAGATGAGTCGCAATCCAATTCATTAGCTAGTTCTAACGGTGGAAATGTAGTAGCCCAAAGTGACAATGTAGGAGAAGGTGGTAATTCCAGTTCCATAGCTAATACGAAAGACCTTGGGCGGTCAGTATCCGTAGCTAATTCAAAGACAGGAAGTTCTCAAGCGCTGGCTGTGGCTGAATATGGAGGCATGACAGAAATTAATTTTTATGGCATGTTGCATATACATATGTCGTTTTTAATTGGCTTCCCTTATCCAAGTTCAAACTATTTAGCAATGATTCGTATTTTGTCTAGATGCGCATGCCTATGCAACAAACGACAACAAAAACGGTAAACTCAATTTTGAGGGCCTTTGCCCTCAGACACTTGCTTGGTTTGATTCACTCAATTTGTTTCGTTATTCAATACAAATTCCATGTTAGAAAAGCCGGAAGGGCAGCAACACGATGATGATTTTGGCGTACTCGAAATCAGTACAGAACGCAGGAGCTCAAGTTCAGAATCTGAGGAGGTTCCTTGAAATAACTAGAATTGAATCATTTTTAAGCTGTTAGAAAAAAACTCTTAACCGAATTAAAAAAATATTGCTTGATTTAATAATAATTTGAAAGATTTAATTCATTTTGAAGTTGACATTTGACTGGGTCATGGCCATGGCTTTGTGTGCTTTCGGTTTTTGTGTCGAGTGACCTCTCTCGGCTGTCTACAGTTTTTAGAATTCACTTTTCCTTAGGATGGAAAATCATTTCAAGTGACCATACACGAATTGTTTTGTTCGTAACTTTTCGAACGTAACGTTCGAAAAGCATGGGGCATTTTGGCTTGGTGTAAAGCTTATGAACTTTTGAATGAACTATTTAGATGGATAATTTACTATATTATTTGTCTTGGAGGCAATTTTTGTGTCGTGTTTTCGCTTCCGGGGAAATTGGTTTTGAGGCAACTTTATGGAGGAATTAATACCAGTTAGATATTGAAGGAGGGAACACAAATTTATGAATAACGCCATTATTGGTGTTTGTGCATATGAAATTTACTCAATTACCTATAATAATCTAATAAAATTTGAGGGTAAAATTTCGCAAAACAAAGCCATTAGAAGAGTAGAATTCATCACATTTAAGGGCAGGTCGACTTAAAGGTACAGCGATGGACATAAGTGAAAGTGAGGCAAATCGTAACCAAGAAGAGAATCATAGACACTTCCGTATTGGAACCACCCGTACCGTACCATTCTTTCCATTGCTATTTCCGCCAGTGGCGCCAGTTGCAGCTTTCCTTACCGCGGCCACGCCTCATTAGTTGCAGTTGTCCTTGTTGCATAAGCACCACTCCCTAGTGGTGTATTCTCCAGGTGTTAGTGGAACAATTTTGCATCCGATCATTTTGGTGGCAGTTTTATTTAAAGGCATGCACCACTTGGACTTCACTCCACCCTGGATCAATTTGGTCACACAGGAATCGTGCTTAGCTTCAGGGCTGTCATTGGCTGCAGCTGTATCGCATTCTGACGCTATCGAGCATTGGGTACATTTCACTACAAAGGAGAACTCATTTATCCGAAAAGAAACCATCCTTTGTGTTGCACCTATAAAGTGCACTTACGGCTAAATGATGGATTCCCTTGCGTCAAGAGAAGTAGCCAGAAAAACAATGGCGATGTGCTAAAAATCTACATTTTTAAAGATGTTAGGAATAGGATCATTAGGATATTCTTAAAAAACTGTATTTGTTGGTGAAAATTGCATTTAAATATCGTGTTCCCGTGAATTAAAATCCCAGGATGCCAAGTTTGGGATCGAAAAAATTCATCCGTGGGATATGCGTTAAAATAATGCATGAAATGTCAACCAATCGTAATTATTTCCGCGGGTCGATTTTTTCAGAACAGAAAAATGTTTGATCGAAAGATTTCTTTTGATAATGGCCATGATTTTGTTTTCAATTTGCCTTCTGACCTTCTGAGTAATTATTATTAATACATCTATGCTTCTGACACTTTGTTTATTACTATATTGGAGTAACTTTAGAAATTCATCGTAATGGCGAATTGGCGATCTGAATACATCACTAAAAGGATGCATATCATATCAACGCTGAGATGGAAACTCAACTTCAAACTCAACCGCTGGTGGAGATGTGTCGCAATCCAATTCATTCTTAGGAAATCACTGGATCTACAATGTCATCCTTGAGCTGTTAAAATCAAAAAAACAAAACTTTAACCGAATTGAAAAAATATTGCTTGATTTAGCCATTAGTTTACAAACGTTGTTAAACTTTTGATAGGTTTTCATTTAGAAGTTGACATTTGACTAGGAACAAATTCTCAGGTCACAAATGTTTTAGTAGGAAACTTTTTATTGGCTAACAACGAGTAGTAGGAACAGGAAGGCATGTTAGACTATTAAATGATTCTTATCGCTAAGAACTAATAAATTCATAGGTACTACATAATTACGAGTTATAAAAGTTGTTTCGCAAAAGTCTTCTGATCACCATAATTATACTTAACGACAAAAGTAGCACAAATTGCAGTGGAGTGACTACAAAAGAAAAATCTTTTCAAGTAGGGTTGAGATTGAATTGATAATGTGGCATAAAAGATAGCAGTGCGTGGAATTTACGGACGTATTCTGCGCCAAATCGGTAGGTCCTTTGTTCTTAGACATGCAGAGTCCGAAAAAGTAATAGGCAACTATGTCTACACATAGGGATGAATTTGAAGATTAGGAAGCGCAACATGATAAAAAGAAAGAAGCATCCGTCCTCTTGGACAACCTACTTTATCAAAATTAGCATGTTTACTGTGATTTGTTTATCCCCTGAAGTCCATTTAAAGTCTTTGGAAATTCCTAAAAACAACGCCAGTGAGAGCCACAAAGTAAATTACATGAATGAACCAGCTGGCCATTTTAAACCGTTTGAATTTGAAGAGAGTGATAATGTGCTCGCGGATATGCTAATGGAAAAGTTGAAATCGGAAGGAATGAAGCCCACCGATTCTTTTGAAGGTTTTAGTTTTAATCAAATTCCTTGAGACTTTTAATTTCAATCATATTAATTATCTATTGTCAATACGAAAGGTTTGCCTACGTCATCACAAAATTGGAGCCAAGGAATATCAGTAGGACTTGTGAAAACAAATAGCAACCCTCCAAAATCTACAAACGGAACGAGTCAAATGTCGACGAATACAATTACTTCTGCTTCCGGTGAAAGTATGCACCCATCGTTTGAAAACTGTTTGCACTTTGCGTTGTGTTACTTTATTGACCCTTGAACTTGATATTTTTGATAATTTCAATATTTTTCTAGGAGGTTTGAATTCAATAAAAAAGGCAATACGAAAGCTGGGGTTACTTCTCCACAATGAAGTCAGTGCAACCAACATAATATTCCAAGAGTCAGATCATTCTTTGGAATCACAAATTTACGAAAATGCGCGTAGAATTGCACTTGAAGCTACCCCAAGAAGATTTAAGCGCTCTCCTGCGGACAAGAAGGAAGGAAAGAATGTCGAAAAGAAAAATGAGAATCGAACTGGAGACTCTGACAAATCCGAACAAAGCATCATTCCACCTCACGGAAATGCAACGCGTAGAAGAAAAGTGAAAAAGAGGATTAAGAAAGTAAAGGGGAAAGGGTCGTATGCACAATCCGCTTCAAAATTAGGTAATGTCAGCGCCAACGCAGTATCTCGTGATGGAGATGCCAGAGCAGTTGCTTTGAACGGTTCTTCTGCGGGAGCAATGGCCGTGGCCGGGGGTGGCGGAGATGGCAGTGCCGAAGCTATCGGTAATAATCGCCTAACAAGTATAATAATTAATGCTGGTTTTAGTGAGTTTCTCATTTTACAAAATTATGCTTCCGTAGCCGACACTCAGGGAGAATCGAGGGCTAATGCGCTATCAAAGGGTCTTGGTGACGCCCGATCGTCAGGTACATAACTCTGTCAGTTAGAATGAAAACTTAAATAATCAACAAAAATTTACTCAATTTCACTAGCGAAATCAAGAGGTCAGGGCGATGCAAAGGGGTCGAGTATTGCGATGGGAGGAGGTAACGCTCAAAGCGAAGCGCACGCTATAAACGGGGGTAATTCAAGTGCAAAGTCAATTGCAAAGGAGAGCGGAGAAACGTTAAGTAATTCATTTGCCCGTAAGGTAGGCTATCTGAAACTTACTTTCTGGGTGAATTTGATGTTCTGAAGGAGTAAATGTTACTAACCTTTACATTAATTATGAAGGGAAGTGCGGATGCCATTGCGTTATCAAAAGGTGATGGTGACGCTAAAGCCAATTCACTTGCTGGTGGTGAAAATGGCGAGGCGAGGTCGCTTGCAAGCTCCAAGGGTGGTGATACAATAGCTAATAGTAAATCTGTTGGGAAAGGTAATTCGCATTCTATTTCGGACACAACTGGAACCGGAACAGCGATTGCTAACTCGAAGGTCTTCTTAAATCTCAAAAGTAAACATTTTTACTTTTTAGTATTTGTAAAGTAACTTGATACATTTTTGTAGGCTAGTTCTGGAGTTGCTAGAGCTGATGCCTTTAGTGAATATGGCGGTATGAAACATGAGAAAAAATAACGCATTTTTTTGCAAAGCTGCTCGTATAATCACCTGCCAATCTTTATGCTAATTCTAGATTCGGCAGCAAACGCAATGAATGGCTCAGGTGAGGTTACAGATTGTAGAATATCTAAAGTAACCTGTGCTCTAGTTCTCTTGTTTAGGTGGGTTGAGGGGTGGAATATTTGTGTTTGTAGGAGATAGAAATCCTGAGTATGAATACTTCTACGTAGAAGAGATAGTGACGGAAAGAGCATTAATGGCTTTGCCAACTATAAAATCGAAAACAAAAAATAACGCTAGCAAGCCGAAAAATCAGACGCGGAAAAAAGACGATGACGAAGAGCTCGAAATATTTCAAGCTGATGGAGTAAATAGAAAGCCTAAAACAACTCAAGTACCTTCAACAGCTCCAGAGCCTCCTCCATCTTCTCAAGATAATTTGGAAGATGAGAATCAATACGAAGAAGCCGAGGACGACGACGATCAAACCCCAAAACCTTTTGACGGAAGTGTCAGTTTCTTTGCCTAGAGATCCGTGGACTTCAATTCGTTTTCCTAATACCTCTCTTAAAGTCGAAACGTCGATTTTTGTGAATAAAATCTGTAAAAATATCAACTCGTTGTTTCCCCTACACAATTTACGAACTCTCTTAAACTCCAATCTCTCTAGAACGCACCCGCTATGGATCCAAACAAAATAGTAGCGAATTAATGAAAGTAGCGGGATGTTTTCCTTTAAATATCATGTACTCAGTTCTCACCTCATTTTAGGTTTTTTATGTAAAGGATGTAATTATTGTTTGATTTACTTGAGATACATGTATAAAATGTGGAATAGGTAATAATGATAATGCTACATATTTATGAGCTCTTCTGAGTTTCTCTGAAAAAGGGAAATCTCTTTGTTTTGCCGTTTACAGGGGAAGGAGAATATGAATACTACACAGTATTTGAAGAAGAGGCTTTCGGAGAAAATGCATTCAAAAAGGACAAGGTCAATCAAAATACCAATAATTCAGAAGGAGAATTCGCAACAATTGATGATGACGATAAAGGGAAGTGAACATGAAAATTGTAAGGAGTCAAGAATCCGACATTTTATAAATAAATGTAACTTTTTATTAATCATATTAGCATTATTGTTTATGGGTTTTTCATTTTTTTTAACAATAATAATAATACAATAATTATCCGCATAATTATCATTACTCTCTATTTATAGCATCGTTATTAATATAGTATCAATGTTTATTCTTCATACCGAGCATGTTCAAACTATATTCATTCAATCGTTTCATCAAAATTATATCATTAATTTGATGGTTACCCAAAAAAAATCATTCAACCTCTTACCTTTCTTTAATTTCATAACTGATCGAAAATTAAAACTTAGAAGCTCTAGAATGCTGTACAAAAAAAATTAAAATAAGTATATAATACATAACATTTTATTGTAATGTGGACTAGAAAAAAATCATTTCATTTCTTAAAAAACTGCAATCCCAAAAGAGAATCGAAATTCTGTAAGCTTCATTCATAATGATGTACATAATAATCAATATAATAAATGTAAATTACATTTGTGAACGTAGATAGTTATGTATGTATCGGTACTGATATGCATTTAAGCCTACTTTAAAAAAATTTCTAATCTACTTTGGAACTCACCATCATTTACATATTTATATTCCTTCCTTTATTTAAAAAGACTTAATGAATCATTTATTGGAAAATATACAAAGCTCATAGAATACTACAAAATGCTCCATTAAACTATCAACAATTTTGTTGTTTGAGAGATATCTGTACAAATCCTAATTTATAACGCCATTTCATTTAGCGGGAGCAAACGAAAATGATAGACACCATTACAAATACTTTCCGATACAAATACAGCTTTACCTCCGTGATACATTCACCAAGTCAAACTTAATTGCAATTTAATATGACACAATACAATAATTAGCTTTTAGAGTAATAAATGCATGATATTTCGACATTTAATAAGATATGCACAATAAGGATATATTTTGTGTTCACACAAAGCAGCACTTATTCAATTACGTATAATTCTGTTGCATTCTTCGCGTCCATTCAAACATGATTGATTTTTGACATTGTCACATTGGCCACAATATTGCTGGTAAATGTAAATAGGTAGTTGTTTTAATGTTAATGTAACTATCTATTGTTCTAACCTCGTGTGACTGTGACTAATCATCTACCTAAGTATATATATGGTGCAGTTCACATGCACGAGTAATTGATTTTTGGTTTCATGAAAAGCTACATTATATTCAACACTGCCAATCAAAAATGAAAACTTTCCGCCATGTAGCAAAATGATCACGTTGTTTGAGGATCTTGGCTCTGCAATTTTATAAGTGACAAGTTAATTACAAATTGTTGGATCTGGAGCTAGATCTAATCAAACAACGTCATTCACTCCATATTCATCTAAATCATATTTCGCAATCACAACATCCATCCACACTTGTCAAAATGCAGTTCTGCGTAAAAATTAACTTTTTTTTTCTAAATTGGCAGAATGAAGAGTTGACAGATGAGTATGATAATGTTGAGAAGGGGATAATAATATGCAAAGCCAAGCCCGTCATTGCAAATTAGCCCAGACATACATCATTCGCCAAAGAAAAGAGATGATATTATGTATATTAGATACCTGGAAGCCTTTAAGCGTCACAAACTCGCAACACCTCCAATTTACAAAAGGAAGCTGGCCATCATCTAATTCATTTTCGAAAACGCCTCTCAGCAAACTGTCATTTGGTGAGCCAATTAAAAAATCTCTGAAAAGAGGCTCAGATAAAATATTTTGGCAATAACCTCGTTGCATTTAATATAAATATTCACGTGCACTCTTCTGACAAAAGTTTCTGCATACGGAATAATCAATAATCAATTGCAGTTACGCTACTAAATATTCTTTTTGACTCAGTTATTGGCTTATGTTACTCTAGACTCATTTAGCTCCGCTGGCTAGCCTTTGCTGCCTTCAAGTCAAAACTACAGAGGTGCAATAATCGTATTTACAATGCATTGTAAACAATATTGTACTTGATTTGTATTAATAAAAACCTCCATTGAACCCACTACGCTCGTCTTACTCATTTACCCTCCCGAGGTTCTTTCTGTCCTGTTTGCATACGCATAAAAGTAACTAAAACTATAATTAATTAATCCTGGTTAGCATTTAGCCTATTGCGACCATTAAGTTTGCTGATTTCATATAAAAATTGGAATATGAGTTCGAGGCTGTTTGAAATTATTCGTAATTACTATGTTCCCTAATTAATAGTTTTGCATAATATTGTTTCTTATTTAAGCCAATAAAAAGAACTTATGAATAGTGCAGCTGCATATCGCAGATGTGGTAAATGCAAATAAATTGTGAAGCCTCCACAAGACCTACACCTTTTCCTATTCTAAAAATTAATTTAACTTTTTTAAAGGAATGCTCATCCATTTTTTGCCATTCATGAAATGCTTCACTTAAGTTAGAAATGTCACTTTCTAAAATAATTAATCGCTGAAGTCGTGATCGAAATGTTATCATATTCTGCTAATCATGACTTATATATTACGAACTTCCCACGTTAGGACGTTCATGTGCCGTGACGGGACAAGATGAGTAGTAAACGAATTGTCATTACTTTACAAGCAATTTTATGTGTTCACGTAGCATTATTAAATCCTACTTAGTCAATCATGTTGATTAGAATAAAAATCCCATTATTTCCGTGTCCTTCCACTTTGTTAATAAAATTGGTTGGTAGACGAACGAATCAGTTAGAATAAAAAGAATGCACAGCAAAATGAAAATCCAGTTTTTCGTGCTAGAATGTCCACCTTGTACACTTTTTAGTCCTCGTCCTCATCCTGACAGAATCGTGAGCGTCTCTGTAAGGACCTCATCTTATCTCGCCACTCGTCCGACCACTCAATCACGACAGACTGTCTGCCTGCCATCAAGCCCGGCTGACCATCCGTGTAATGCTCGTTCCCCATGATGAGATACGATTTGTCTACCTTGATTTTCGGACATTTGCACACGAGGTCTTCCATCCGGACCCAGAGGAATGCGGTGCCTCGACGGAGGCCGGATTCCGTGGATTTCTTGAAAACGGCCAGGATGTTGATTGTGAAGCGGGCCCAGCCGTCGACCGTCTCGCGGGTGGAGATTGAGGCGAGGATCGCTGTGAATTAGAAAGCAAAAAATAAATTATTGTACAAGTCTACTTTTACCTACTTCCCTTTTTTTGTTGGTTTTCAGACCAAACTGAGACATTGTACACAAACGGGATTACTACATTTCACAGTTTACGAAATGAGGAACGATGTTAAGTTGGAAAACAATATAACATTGTGCAGACTTAATACGCTAAAACTGATTAATTCAACACAGGCTTTACGAACTTGTCGGAAATATAAAACAGATAAGAGCTCGTGAATTTGTTCTTTCCCTGCATCACATTTCATTTGATGCAACTCAAATTGCATTTCGAATTCGTTCACTCTTTTTTTCACATTTCCCAAAAACCATACAAATCTTGGGAAAAGTCTTTAAAACTCGATAAAAGGCTAAAATAAACCGAAATTGTCCATTCAGTTTACTATTTTATATCTACATCTTAAAATGGATTGAAAAAATCTGAAACTATATTCCTAAAACTTCAAACTTAAGACTGCTTTATAGTCCTGCAGCTTTTTTCCATCCCATCAATTTGAAAATTTCGTTTGCCTCAAATGACATTTTAAATTACAATATATTGCATCGCGGATGAGTGCATCGAAAACCTAAATGTACTTTCCTTTTGTCTTGTGTGGAGAAAAGTGCATTGCTTTACGTACTTCTTCAGCTAGAATAATCTATAAAAAATCTAGAAATGCAAAATGACATTTGGTTCTGATTTTTTTCTCCCTTTTGAAATGCGAGAGAAAAAACTCAACGAGGAAGAGCCAACGTGAGATTCCAAGCTCACTTCCCTCCTTTTCGAGAGCACACAGGCCAAATTTTTCGCTTTATCCTCTCTGATTATCCTTGAAATGTAGAGAAAGTCCATAAAATGCTTTCTTTTCACCTGCTGCTTCCTTTGCATCAAAAAATAAACTCTGAGCTTATCAAGGTCCCCAAAGATCTTTTTGCCGCGCCCTGTCACCTTTTTCCCACTTCCTTATTTCTACTTCCACTCGGTCAGATTCGATAAGATAAAGATAGAATCAAAAGAACATGATGTGAAAGGGATGGGGGAAGGATAATACAAAGATGAGTCACAAGAAACGCAAGGTCTTGACTTCCATTTACCACTTCACCTTTAAATAGTAATCTTTAATAGTAGATCTTTAAATAGTAAAACCCAATCCGATCACCTTTTTTCACATGAGCCATTCCAGATAAAGTACATAAAAGTAAAGTGAAAGGTGAGGAGAAAATTCCCCTAAAAACTTGTAGAAATGATGATGATGATCATGCAAGCATTTTTCTAATATCCCATTCATTTCCCATCATCCCAAATGAACCGTGAATGACTGAAGGGATATTATTGGAATGGAAATGGAAGAAGATTTCCCCCATCGAAAAAACCGTATTTCTATCTTTTTTAGTTGAAAGCTGAATGAAATATAGCTCTTTTTGATTTCTCCAAAGGAAAATTAACGGTTCACTTAAAACCATGCGTGGAGAGCTCACTCACGGAAGAATAAAAACTCAACGTGAGAGATGCATGTACCACCAAATTACCGTAGGATATTAAATTAGACTCCGTATTAGTTATTTTTGAGGTCACTAAAGTAGCATTAAAATGATGATCATGTAAGAATTATAATT
>JAHZNI010003697.1:0-10604 GCA_027744415.1 Seira ritae | reverse complement strand
GGTAGGGGTAGCATACTTAAAACTGTTAAATGCTTTATTATGCCGAAATATGCTTATGCCACGCTCTAATTATAGCACACGACACTACATATATACATAGTACACATTATGAATCCTTTCGTTTTGTTCGATGCTCTTTCTATGGATTCTCCTCAGTTGGTCAATTTTATCCAGTAAAAGCAGGGCTTTCCAATTCCAATTCAAGCAGAGAAACATTTATATTATGAAACTTAACTTTCCACCATTCCCAATTCCCACGCGAATTACTGATAAACATACTATCTACTACTACTTTACACTGAAGACATTGTATTTATATTTTGTATTGTTCTCTTTAGTTTTCTGCAAACATTCCTCCATCCTCCATATTCATTCATTCATGTCATGGAGTAGTGGCTGTCCGGTGCATACATTATATGTATAATATACATATTCATAATTCAATACATGCATGCATGCGCTGGTGCTATAATTTATAATCATAATGATATGATATTATTGAGCTGTTGCCGACTAACCGACTGTGGCTGTTGTTGGAGAGGAGAGATAAATCACACGTGAAATGAAATAATTTCCTGGGAATACGTACACTATGTACATATATTTGTATATGCATTTCCATTTCATGTTTTTCAGCTCAGGTCAGGATGGCATCGCCAATATACCCATAAATATAATATTATTGATAAAAATTCATTTCTAAAAAAGTGCACCAAATTGAAGTTGGAAACCATTCCACATTTCAATGGACTGGGTCTACTTCACTCATTGCATATTATTATATGCCTCTATTGCTCTGCTGGTCAACAGAATCATCCATTCGGAGGAGAGCATCTTTTTTCAAATCTGATGCATGATATGCATGTAATTTACTTCTTTTTTTGTACTTGTGATTATGAATGTATGTATATGATTGGATATTATGGAAATGAAATGAAAACAGTTTAAATCATGATATTATGACGATATCTAAGCGAAATGGCATGCCACGAGATGAGATTTACATCACAGGTCTGATTTGGTGATTTTATGTTGTTGATTCAATTGGTTAACTCTCCAAAAAATTAAGCGATGATGATGATGATAGCGTGTGTGTGTGTTCATGCTTACTTACACGTACATTATCTGAATCTGTATCGGATTCGGAAGTATTGGTATTTTTGAATGCATCAATATGATTCTGCAATAATGACTCTGATTACAAGCAAGCAAAATATTTTATAGGATCATATTAATTTTTGTTTAGTTTGGAACCTCCTCTTCCTCCGTAAAAGTATGTAAGTAAGTAGGTAGGGAAGTAGAATGGTAGAATTAATGGGACAAGAGGATGATAATAAAAAAAGAGAAAATACATATTGGAAAAGTAAAAGCAGCCTCCTCATTTCCTCATCCTGTTACCATATCATACCTTTGTAGGTATACCATGGATAATGTTATTCATATTTACATAAATAAATTCGCAAAACAACAGAATCAGGATAGAGATGAGATGTCCGAACTGGGGAAATGAATTGAATGGAAAGCACCATCAGCAATAACCCTGCATCGACCAACGAAATTGAAATGTTTTGTTTCAAATACCTAATATATATTAATATGTAATTTAAAGTTGGCTTTATATCATCATCATTCCTCATCCATCATCCAACATGATCATCATAAAAAAAATCACGTTTCCTGCAAAAAATACGAAAACAAAAATACATACAAGTTTTCTATCTCTAGCATAAGTACTACCTAATAGCTGTTCATATGAAAAAAACTCTCCTGCCTGGAGACTCTCCTGGAATGAGCTGGAGAACAAAGTGAACAGAAACAGAGTGATTCTCACTTTGTTTCTTTTTTTTCTCCTGCATTTTGCCATTCCACATTCGTCCAATCCAACCAAATCCAACTCAGCTCTTCTGGATATCCATGGACGTGGTTGTGTGAATTGTGTGGCAAAATGGAAATAAATGCCTGGGAATGAAAGTAGCATAGCAGCTTTGGCTTCAGCAAGACCAAGGATTAATTTAATGTCGTGGGATATGGATATTATGATATGAAATGACTAGCAAAACCAAGTTCGGACAAAAGTAGCTAGTGCCAGTGCCAGTGCTAGTAGCTACCCCCTCAAGCAATATTATATTTTTTTACCACCACCGCACACGGCACCACTACCACAGCAGCAGCAGCTTGCAGGAGATATACATAGAGCAAGTTTTTTTTTATTCTGATGTGATGATGACGATTGCTGAGACTAGATTTTTCTAAGGCCAACTTGGCTTTGGCTTGAATGGTCCAACTATGCAACTCACTCCTCTGGCCTGGCCTGTTAGGAAAAGAATCAGAGTCACAGATACATATGTACATGAGTACATACAATTCGTCTACAATGGAATGAAATGAATCCATGAAGACGAAACTGGTTTTTTACTGTGTGAAATGCATGCATACTGCATACTGCTTACAATACGTATTTTTGCGATGGTTGGTGAAAAGAAGATGGTAGTGGCAGTGGTGGTGGTGGTCGGTCGTCACATGAAATGAAAATGAAACAAAAAAGAAACCTCCCCAAGAAGAGAGGAGAACTGCGAATGCGAACGTCATATTCCTGTATTGTATGCATGATCTGTCTGATCCCGTTCGCGTCCCCGTCGCGCAGATAGATCCTCAGTTTTCATATTATGAGCTCAAAATTAGCCTCTCTGTTTTATTTCGAGTCTAGCTCTAGCTCTATCAGTTAGGCATTATAGGCATGTCTTTCTTCATGTGGTGGTGGTGGAGGGATGGAGGGAGTGGAGTGTGGAGTATGGAGGTACCTCGCTCGCTCCATGTGAGTGTGTGTGTAGATTGCTGTGCTCATGTTCATGTTCATGTGGTGATGACGTCTCTACAATCTACATTCAAATCATGTCTACTTCGAATTGTCTCTTTTGCTTACCTTGAGGTGCTTTACCGTTCCTCTTTCTTCGGCTGTTTGTTCTCTGGTCTGATGTCTGATACGATTTTTTGTTTCAGGAAATTGTCATGTCGTCTTCTTCGTTGTCATCATGTGAATCTAATATAATATGATATGATGTACAATGCTAAAACAATACATTGAAAATGAAAGACATCAACAACAGCAACAGGAAAAAAATATGAAGGCAATTGGATATACGAAGTTCAGGGAAATTAAAAATAGCCGAATCCATCAAATTTCTTTTCCCAGCCTCCCAGGTTGCTCCAACGAAAAAAGATAATTGATTTTCCTTGTGATTTCCTTGTCATTTTCCATGTGAAAGCATAATAACATTTTCCATGTATCCTCATCCCGGTAAAGAAGAACTTCCCTTTAAAATACTTCGTGAGAATGATATTGTGATTGAAAAAATGAGCAATTCATTTTCACATCTCAATTATTGCATTGTAGGTCTAAAGTACTCTTTTTTGCCAATCGGCAATCAAGAGAAAGGAAATCAATCTCCCTTTCTTCAAGAGGTTTATTTCTTTATCTTTGCGTAAATCATAAAATGATAAAATAATTGTACATGCAGGTAGGTACCTCGTGCTCAAGATGAAGGACCATCGCATCGCAAAATTCGCAAAGTGGATGTACCTTTCATGCAATAATGCAATCGACTTAGTTCGACGTCACTGCGTCGCGGAAAATACTACAATGTACTCTCATCTCAAGTAAATATTTACGTTTCTTTCTCCTTCTTGCAAAACTATATATATATTGGTATTTATTTAATCCTCATCTATCTACCTCTATTCCCAAGAGGATTCATATTATTTATCATCAATCTCTCCCACAGAGATCGGATTTGATGAAGGATGCAATGAAATCAGAAATACTTAATATATTTATATGTATAGCTATAGCTCATGCAATGCATCTTCTTCACTTCACGTTTAGACTTGGCTTGACCAGAGCAGAACAGACCAAACAATGCCAATATCAATATATGAGTATAGTACATATAGCAAAGCATATTTAGTATGTATTTAGAGATGTGATACGATACAAGTTATACATCATAATTCAGACAATGGTCATCGCAACGATTGAATCTCGTTCACATTTTCACGAGAAAAAAAAACGACGACGGCGATGAGATGATGATTGAATCTGAATTGAAAATTGAAATGAGGATTTGTTAAATATAAATATTTTTTTTCTTCATACAATTTCAATGGCAATGCTCATCTCATCTCATGCCATGTCATAGTCATAATGCACAAACAACCGTGAATTTTCTTCTTCTTTCGTATTGTATTCGTTCTTTCCTGTTCTCGCCAATAAATGCACTGCGTTTTTTTAGCGAGCGAACAGCGAAAAGAAAACCACTTTGGTTTGCTATTGCATTGCTGCTGGTTGAACTTGCTTGCTTTTTTCCTAATACCTACATATTATATTAGCTTGAGTGAGTGAGTGGAAAAGAAGGAAGAAAGAAAAAAAAATATATTTGTATATTACAAGTACATTGGTGGAAATGGAGAGGAGGCAAAATGTAAGTAAGGTTAACTTCACTTTGCTCGAAAGAGAGTCAAGTCAGTGAGTCGTAAGTCGCGTAGCGAGTATCTATTGAGTAGCGACTATTATTATTCGAGTGTATGTACCTCCACATTGCACTATGTAGCCCAGCTAGCTCCACATGAAGAAAAGTTTTTTTTCATACATTTTTACAACAATCAATGAAAAAAAAATAGAACAGAGCTGAAAAAAACAGGGCACATTACAACAACTTAACTACGAATGGAGTGGAGGAGCTATACTAAGCTATATAATTGTGGAGTGAATATGAAAGAAAAAAAAACTTGATGCATGCATGCTTGCTTGCCTCCGAGTACTAGTACTGCATGCTAACTTGTTACAATGCATCCATACAAAAAAAAAACCTAAGAAAGCAGTGAAGTTAGATATGAAAATGAAATTACATGCATTGAGCAACTTGTATCTACTCAATACATAATTCTTCTCAATACTCATGTCTTCTTCTTCTTTCGTCCGTATTGCATTGTGCTAACTTGAATGGAGCAAAATGAATATAGAAATGAGAGAAACGACTGGAAGAAACAGGAAAGAGGATTACGTAATTTCCTTATAATATTCAATGCAATATTCAATATTCAATGCAATCGCATTGGCTAGACTAGAGGTAAGCGGGATTATGGGAAAGTATTTCTGGCAGTTAGTTGGCGTTTCGAATTCCATATTTATAATTTATGACGCAGATTACATGAATGAGGCATTCAGAAACTCCTATGTTCCACTAAAACTTGTACCAAACCAAAACTTTAGCCTATTTTAAGTGATGAAATTGGTCAAAGCCTCTTCATCGAATACTCACTTTTTGTAAGAACCGACAAGAAAACTATGCCGCATCGACATATTATCCACTTTACGCTGCAAAGCTAAATTAACTGAAATCAGTATATTCACTAATATGAAATGATACAGTATGGCAAACTTAATATCGACAATTATGTCCAAGATCATCTTTACAACTTGGAGACATGTATTTTGTAGAATGAAATTTTTTAGCCCAGAACATGGAACCTGTCACCTGTGAATGGACGGACGGACATACGGATCTAACATTACTACTATCCCACCTCCCCACATTCACTTCTAATTCTTTCCTACTAATATTGCATTTTTACTCAGAAAAAAAGTATTATAGTGGACTCTTTTTTTTCTTTACACTCACAGAAAATTTTCTTCTGGCTCTCTTCATCCCCGACTCTTCTAACTTGACTACATGTAGGTACTTTTTTTATTTTGGAGGACAACTTCGGAAAAAAATAATATGATGATGGTGATATGCTATGGTTATAGCTATAGCTATACCGCTCGAGCTCGAAGAGACGAAAACCACTTTTTGGTCTGGGGCAATGTAAATGATGCTTTTAGATATGATGATGATGATGATGATGATGCTCCTGCACCTCATCCTCATTCATATCATCCATCCTAACAAAAGACAAGAGAGCTCAGAGGAGTGAAAAAAACGTTGTATTTCTAAAAGGACTATGTTATATGTATGCAATGTAATGTAATGCAATGTATGAACTTTAAAACATGAAACATGAATGCAGCCATATATATAAGTAGCCAGATCTTCTACAACATAGAAATCCAATTCTCTTCGAAATACATATCAGCACCAATTCAATTCATAACTTTAAATTTAAAATTTTACTTATTTACAAATACACAAAAAGCATAGAAAAGCCACAGAGAAAAAATTATTTTTACTCTAGAGAATTTTTTCAACATACAAAGTACCGCTGCCTGCCGCTCAGATAATATACTTATCCAACATTAGAGGATTTTATATAAGCTCTTGCCTGGCTGAATTGAATTGCTTTTTACTTTACGAGATAGAGACGAACAAATAAATTGTATCTCTTTTGCTCCCTCGCTCGTTCGCTCGCTCTTTGCCTCTACTACTATATTTTGTCCTTATTCCAAGCAAAGCAAAAGAAATCCAATCCACCAACTCCACTCACTCACTCCAACAACTCCAACTGCTACACATAATATTCATATCATATTCATTTTGAGTAGAGCTAAAACATCTCCTCACTCACACTGAACAGAACTGAACTGAACAGAATCGCGCTACTACAATACTACTACTGCTACAGCAACTCTATACTACACACAAACTATTTCACTCACTCGTATTATCTTTTTACTCGACAACGCAACGCAACGTTAAAACTCTACTACACAAGTTCTGCTGTAAAGAGAGAAGTGAAGAGACAGAGAGAACAAAAAATAATAATAATAATTTAATTGTTACGACGACTATTACTGAGCGTAAGAAAAAAAATAATTAAAAGTAAAGTTTTTCTTCTTTTTTTTTTGTTAAAAAAAGGAAATTATAATAAGATCACAATTTGTTTTTTTCTGAAAATCCTTCTTGTTCTCGAGTAAAAGAATACATACAGTAATACATACTTACATACGACGATCATGTAATTTAAATGTGTAGAGCAAAAAGCAGCAGCAGCAGCGAAGCAAACAAAACATTCGTTTTGAGTAATTTCTAATAATTTAGGGAAACTACTACTACATACATAAATACATGCTAATTAAATTGTACGTTTAGATCATAGGCAACAAATTTAATTTTTTTTCTTCGGAGAGAGGAGAGAAAATAAATTTTACGAAGAGGTTGGAGGAGAAAGAAAGGAGAGGAGGAAGACGAGGAGGAGATACAGAAATATTATGAAAATTAATAAAAAACAGGAAAAGGGGAACTTTCGCAACTCACTGTGATATTTACGAAAAGTCATAACGAGAAAAAGGACTCTTTAAAAAAATTTAAAACTGAAAAAAACAAGTTACTACTATTTACTCTATACATATATGTACGAATGAATGCTACTATCCAAAAGGTGTGTGGAGGAAACTTGAACTCTTGAACTTGAAAACCTACAGTTTGTTTTTCGTTCCTGCAACTCTTCTGCAACTGAAAAGAGTTTTAAGTTGCTACAAATAATAGTTTTTTTGCTACATGGTATACAAAACAAGTTAAATCGTGAGCCTGGAATATTAATATTTAGCCTGTAAGACTATGTTTACCGTGGTGCACAAAAAGATTCAGTTTCCGGCGTCTACTATTACTACTACTACTACTTCAACTACTCCCGTACAATGTCGCTGTCCTTAGTGTGTCACGGGGTGGAGCAGGAACGGTGTTCAATGATCGCGTAGAAAACGAAACGGAGGAAAATACAAGCATAAATAATTAAAAAGGTGAGAATAAAACATTTTTGATCATTCATTCCTTCAAATTTTTAAGTAAAAGCTTTCTCCGCTCCTTGTATGGGGAAAGGGAGGGAGAAAACTGAAGTGGCTTGGCTGATCTTTTAAAAATATTTTTCTCAGAAGATCTTCCCCACGTCACGTGTCCAAAAACAAATATTTTTACTCTTGTCATCGACAAAAAAAAGTTGAGGTGAGTGGATTGAAAAATAAATAAATTTCCTTAATATTTTCATTTCTTTACTCGGGGATTAAAGTTTGAGGGAAAATACTTTTTTTTATCGTTCCAGTGCTCTCCTCATTTTTAAAATATTCCTTTCAAATCATCAACAAAAAATAATCAAATCATCAGCATCATCATCATCATCACCCTTCATCATTACTACAGAAACTACTGAAACTGAAACGTAAAAGATCCTCGATCAACCAACATTTCATACAAATATTTTTTTCCGGAACTAATAAGCATTCATTCTCTGAGCAATCTCCTAAAAAAGATATATGCAATGACAATACGGAGCCAGCCACACACACACACACACACACGAACACGAAGAACTCTGAATAAGAAAACTGTTTTTATGCTATAGTTGATAGTTTGTACTGATTGTGTCAACCTGTGAAATTATTCTTGAAACTTGGGAGTAATCTGAAAATCGAGAGAGACAATTTTTTAAGGCAATATATAATATTTACATCTCTCCATCATCTACTCTAGAGCTGGAAACGAGGAATAATAATTTTACTGGAAAACGAGAAAGACTTTTTTCTATTCTTTCATGCTTCGAAAAAAACGAGGGAGAAGGTGAAGAAGACGAAGAAGAAGAATAAGTATATTATCATCATCCTCATCCTCTTTGTTTGAAACTTCAGAATTCGTTAAGCAATATAGTTCTACTACAATATACAATCTACAATCGCCACAGCCACAGCCAGCCAGCCAGTCCTTCTACTCAAAGAGAAAAGAAAGCGATACAAATACAAGGGAGAAAGCAGGAAGTTGGAAAAATAAACTTTTCCCTTACTATTAAATAATACATAAATAATATACCAGTGCAAAAAGAAAGGTGATTTTCCCCTCTTGAACTTATCCGCGCATTATTACCATTACTACTTAAATAGACAAGAGTAAGAGCAACAGCAATTAGCCAATTCCAGAAGAAGAAGAAGAAGAAGAAGGAGGAGAAAATATTCTCCAGATCCAGATCCAGAGCAACAAGCTTGCAGCAAAACAATTATATTATTCCTGTCCAGGCGCCCGACTTTCTCCATCATAAAGCAAGGTTACCCTGTGCAGGTCCAAGCTCACTTGACAACTCTTCCTCGGCGGGGAAAAAGGAGAGCGGAAAATATAATATATAGCCATTCATTATTACAAAGAAGACGTTCTTTTTTTCAAAGACTGCTGGAATCCTCAGTTTTCCACAACACAGCTTCTAACTTCTTCTGCGCCGATTGATTACTACATGCATACACGACAGTAATAAGTAATTTAAAATTTATTTCCCGAAGAAGAAAGAAACGCTATATTTCTAGAGACTAGAGATCGTAAAAAAACATTTTGCAATTTACAATTTGCAACCCTCTCTGCCTGTTCATCTGCAACAATAGCATTTATACTATATATATCGTCAATCATCATCATCATCATAATTGATCCGAGTGTCTCATCCAAAGGGCCTTCTTCACAAAAAATTTTGTGGAAAAAAATTTTATTTCTTTTTCGTCATCATCGTCATCATCACCTTAATCGTCTGATATTATAATTACCTCCAGTGTCTAAAATAACAGATCAAGCTTTATCGGTAAACTTAAGAGTTTTCATTTTTTTAAAATTTAAACTCTCTCAGAAAAAAAAGAAAATTATAATTGATTATTATTTTTTTGCCTTTTTCCTTCCAAAATATAAAAAAGGAAACAAAGAGCCAGAGCCAAGCCAATCTCAAATGTACTAAAATAATACAATTGTTATTCAAAAGCAAATTTAAAAGATTGTCATTAACAGCTCCAAAAAAACAATTTAAATTTTTTGTTTCAAGAAAAAACAGTAAAATTAAAATTATTTAAATATATTGTTTGTAGATCGTCAATAATTAAGAATTAACTACCTTAAAATTGTGTGCGGAAGGAGGAGGAAACGTATTATGCAAATTAATACTACTACTACTACAAACGCCTAAAAACGAAAAAAGATTTAAAAGTGCAGCAAAGATTACAGCAACAGAAGTAATAATAATAATAACAATAACCATTTTACCTCTCTCATTATTATCAATTATTATCATCGTCTGCCTGAAAACTCTGGAGGAGCAGGAGGAGGAGGAAGTTGGGAAAAAAAGTAATACGAATTTTTATTTGAAATTAGACTGAAAAAATATATTATATATTATATTATAAAGTTTTAAAAAAAAGTATTCATTCAAGCCAAAGTGAACAAAGTGAAGTGCAAAGCGCCTAGCTAATCACAACTTAAATTACTAATAATTCTACTCTGAAGAACTCTGAGGAAGAAGAAAACGTTAAAAATAATCATTGCATTAAATTAAGTAATTAATTAACTATTATTATTATTATTAGTTTTATTTGGTACAATACACGCACTAAGCTTATGTATGTGTCTCGGTATTATTAGATAGCTTTCTACAATACATACATACATGCATACATTTCTCGTCAATTCTTGTTTTGTCAATGTAAAGCCGAAAACTGAATAAGGAGGACTCTCCAGAAAATCAGTTTCAAATTATCTGGAAAAGAGTAATACATAAATAACTTGCTTTAGTTTGCAAAGCCGGTAACCTGAAAAAGACGAAAAAAAATCTCAAGGACGTAATCAAAAGAACAGCAAAAGTGGATAAAA
>JAHZNI010003696.1:0-13745 GCA_027744415.1 Seira ritae | reverse complement strand
GACGGTGAAAGTTACTTTCACCGTTTACTACTGTCAAGAGATAACGCTAGGAAACACCGAATGTAAAAAATCAAAGAGATGTCGTTCATATTATTAACTAGATTGGCTCTGCTACATCTCAAAGCAAATTCATAAGAAACCGATTCCACCATCAATTGTCTAAGTGCGTCTCTTTTCAAACTTTCTCGTTATAAATGCATATTTATCCGGGTAATGTTAATCATTAATATCTAAATAGCATTTTCAACCAATTATTTAGGACGAATTTGGTTAAATTTGAGCACAAGCGAAAAAACTTAAATTTATACAACTATATTCAATTTCAAGGTAAGAAAAGTGACAGTGTTAAAATTTACTCAGTAAAATGGGAATGAATATTTATAGAATTATGATATTAAGGTGAAGTTTGGTCGATATATTGAAGAAGCAAGGTGAATTATTTAGACAGAATTCAAGCTCAATAAAAAAGAAAAGTGTTCTCATCAAGGGAAAATTTGCCGATTAAAATCGCAATAACTCAGTTTAGGAAGGGCGTGCCAAATTTAAATTTAGCAAATTTGCCGGGATATCGGGAATTATCTATATCCGATGCCGACATGAGGGAATTTTATGTTTTTTTTTTAAATTTCAATCAATTTGGCTAGATTACATATTGCAAGGCAGACGCCACGACGTGTACATGCCTCACCAGTTTACTATTCCATCAATTAACCAAAAACTAGTGCTTTTAAAGTTGCTACAGCAGCCGATTTTTTTATGGAAGAAACCGGCTTAGTCTTTTTTCTCTGCCATTTTTAGTTCTCCATTAGGGCATCATTACGATCATGATCGCTTTCATCCAATTTCCTATGAACAAGGATTTTCATGCGAGCATTACATCATCATTATGTTCCCTTCAGAAATACATGCATCCAAAAATGGGCTACGGCTACGGCTACGAATATGCTATGCCATGCCACGGCATTTTTTTTCTTAGAAGCCTTTACTACTGCATTCACAAGACTAGTACATAACTACATAGTAAGACATGTTTGCAGTTCCTTTCCTTTTTATTTCTCCAAGGCAAAACCTCATTTCCTTTTGATTATATTTTTTAAAGACATGTCTGTCTACTATAATATAGCAAAGCCAAAGCTGATTTCTTTCTTTTTCTCTCTCTTTCTTTCTGTCAATTTTTTCAAATGCTTTCCTAATCTGAATTTGAATTCCCTTTTTTGTCTTTATTCCTTTTTCCTTTCCTGAAACGATCTGTAAATTCCTTCAATTAAATTTTACTTTCCCCCTCCCTGTACATAGATGGAGGAATTCAAAATTCAACAGCGCAGATGTTTTCATTTTCAACTCTCTTTCTCTGGCTGACTGACTGACTGAGTTGGTGAAACCACAACCACGAAAACTATGCAGTATATACATACATTTGACTTGGACTTTGACTAGCTTCTTCTCTATTGCCTTGGCTTTTTGCTCATTTCGCCAAAAAATATGTATCGTCGATCCCGTAAACAAAAACAGTATCTTAAAAGCATCCAAGAATGCAAAAACAGTAACGTAAAATGACCAAGTATACGAAACCAGTGTCGAGATTTTTACCTAAGATTTAAAACAAGTGCCGGGAAAAAATACCCAATGACAGAGGCGTAAGTGGGTAAAATGCGTAGTTTTTGACCACCCGTTTTAATACGTATTCAAACGGGTTTTATGTTTCAAGATTTCTTTTTGTCCTGAGTTAAAACCAACGGCTGTCATTTAGTTGCAATAGTAAAATATAACCCATTTTTGCCCACTGGGTTTGAATAAAAATGGGTAAACCCGTTTTTACCCACCCACTAGTTGTTAAAACCCTGGGTTTTATCCATCTCTGCCCAAGAATGAAAAACCAGTGTAAGACCCCAGTTACCGCCAAAATGAGATATGAACTCGATTTTCATTCTTGGACATTATCTGGCGTTGCATTATTTTTCACTTTTTCCGATACATGTTTTCGCATTCTTGAGTGTTTTTGAGATACCCCTTTTTGCTTTGGAGGCCGACGATATGTAATGTAATGTGATACTTGTACTATGCTGCATGCAGCATAAAATAGCAAATTCTTAATACTTTATAAAGTAGGGTAGAGCTACATAATAATAATATATATTTTGCCATTTATATATTTTTTCTACATGTCTCTTCTTTTCTATTTTTTTTGCCGACATGTGGTATTGTTGAACTTGGTGGATGGATGATGGCGGATGGTGGAAAAGGAGCCATCGCAAACATCACCAACACCACCATCATCATCATTCTCATCCATGTATGTATTTGTATGGAGTACATAGTACATATTCCATGAACAAGATATTTTTTTGCCGAGTTATACAATTTTTTTTTGCTCGTTTTTTTTCTGGAGAAAAGCCAAGGATAATGATATCATCGAATCGACAGAGCATTTTCATTGCTACTGCACGATCTTCTTTCTCCACTTTGGAGAGAATAAAAAAAAGAGAAGAAACCGACACTGGAGAAAAGCTCAAAGACTAGAAAATGTTTTTTCCTCTTTCTGAGATATTAAAGTGGGATCACTGCTTCTCTCCTTCTTATTCCAGGATAATATTTTTTCATGGATTCATATGCATCGTTTCACTTTTTGCAATTTCATTTTCGCCATACATTGCATTGCTCTCTCTCTCTCTCTCTTTTTTCATGGAATAAGAATAAGTGTAGGATTTCCATTTGTACACAAAAAAAAGAAAATAAGTAATGCAGTTACTATAAAATAAATACATATGACATGATCATGATCATGATGCTGACTAGAAAATTTTTTTTTTCAGAGCTTAATATTCTTTTGTAAATAGTAAATACTCTGTAGAAAAATAGATGCTCGCTCGGGTCAGGTCAATTGCTGTAAGCTCTTTGTTTATTTTTAAAAGTTTTCTAAAAGAAGCTCAACGAGTTCGGCTTTTTTTGGGAAATTGAGTTTTTCTAGCGGATTTTGGTTCCGACTAACCATGAAAGAAACCACTTCTTCTTAAATTTGCCATTTTATTTTTTTGCCATGCCGGGGATATGCATATCATCCTATCATCTGCAATCTTCGTCCGTCGCCCTTATCATTTTTTTCTAGGCAACATCATATCAGCATCGTTCGCGTTCCTCCAAAACTTTATGAGATCATGAGATGGGAACAATGTTGTTGGTTGGAGATCTTCATCATCCTTTCATAAACTTTCCTCTAAGTACAATACACGCCGACCGCCACTGCCACTACGAAATGAAATAAATGAAGCCATGGGAAAATTTGGAGCCAAACGCCATGCCACGCCACGCCACGCCATGCCAGCAGCTCCAGCCACTAGTACCAGCAGTACCAGTACCAGCACCAGACAAATTTTTTTTCTATTGTTCTCATCATCAACAACAAAGTCATCCCCGAATCCTCAATCCACTCACTCATGTTCATCTTCATCTTCTTTTCTGATGTACCTAATTGTAAATTGTGTCTTTTATACCCACATATCCATCCTTGGAGAAAGAGAAAGCAGCCTTGTCTTTTTGGCTACTACTTATGTAGACTACTGCAAAAATAAAGCTTTCCTATTTTCCCCATGCAGCAGCAGCAGCACAGTAAGAAAAGTCAAAGTCTCGAAGGATTTATTGTTTGATCCATTTAGCCAAAAAAAAATATTCCGGTTTTTTTGCACAAACAAACAAGAAATATATTTTCAAGTAGCAAAAAAATTTATATATTGTATTTGAAGGAAATACTAAGAAAAGAATATGTAGCAAGGAAAGCAATAATAACTCTTGTAGAGTAGTAAAAAGGATTACGTGAAAAGATTGGTACTGTTACATTTTTTAATACAAAATTTAGAACAGTATAAATTTGATACACAAAAATATAAAATTATATTTAGGTGGCATTTAAAAAAACTGATTCTGAAGTGGGATGCTCAACAATTAATTGTAGTAATTTCAGAGTAATTAAAAATGCAAAGCAATTGGAGCACGATACAAATTTTTGACTTTGAATGCTGTTACAAATTGTAGCAGCGAAGGAGAGGTCTAAACTCAAATTTGACATTTCCAGCCGATTCGTAGGTTGCGAGAACCTATATTAGCATGACTTATCCAAGTTTTACAATATTTAAACTTTTATTGGTTTGTACCGGTTGAATGAATGAATTATCCAAAAGCGCTCATTGCTACATTTATCTAATCGAGAAATTTTCTAAGAGAAATCAATTCGAAAATATCATCAGAACAAAATATCGTTCTTGTCCATTTCGGACGTACGGACGGAACAACTAACAACACGAACCATAAACATCCTCACCATGCATCCATCCAGATCCTAATAAAGGATGCTACACATTACGTATTTAGAAAGAGACATATTATACTGCTCTGGAAAATATAAAAAACTAAGACTCCTTTTTTACGGCTCCTCTCTTCCTAAAAAAAGAAGAGGAAGCACCATCATACCATACCATAACATATCTAATATAACACAGCTCAACTGAAGCAAAAGGGAAAGCATTTATTTCTAAAGCTTGGCTTATGACGACATGAGAACTGGGAAATGCTTGAAGTGAATGGAGAGAGAGAGCTATGGCGACGACGAGGAGGAGAACGGCGACCAAGAAAATTTTCTTCCTCTCTCCTATCGCTCCTCTCCTCCTATCACTTCACTTGTGAACCTTACAAAGCACAAGGTACAAGCTAAAAACCCAGAGAGGAAATGTCAGCATCACGCTGTTCTCCAGAAGATCATTCTTTTCTCTAAAAAACAATAATATCCTCTCTGGTTTGGCCTCGTTTGAAGCCAAGCCAAGTTAGGGAAGATGGGAAGTAAGTAATGCGCAAAAATATATGACACTAAAAAATTCCAACCAGAACCAGTCCACATGGCGCTATAGAATGCAATGAAATTAGTCTGCGCGTCGAATTTTGTTGAAAAATATGCATACTTTCATTGCAATTCCCTCCACGCCTCAAAAATTTCCTTTGATGCAGCGCAGAGTACATATTATGTAGTGTTAGTAATTTGCATATCGAATATCGATGTCGATACATTATTTGATAATGGAAAAGGATCAAATGGGATGCGTTGAGGAGGCATCTCGGGGAAACAAGAAAATTATTAAGGATTTAAAGTAAAGTAAGTGCTAGTGCTAGTGATACTTCTACAGATACTTATTTCCATTTCCATTCCATTCCACTTGGAACGAAAATTACTCCGGGATTTTTTTATCATGTAATTCACTGTAACTGTAACATTCGGCATTCTCAGAGTTGTGTAGATATCGAGAAGTTAAGTAGTTTAAAACGGGAAATTCATGATGGAGAATAACAACCCAAACACCAAACCAGCCATTATTGATGCAAGAATTTATTGACTTGATTTTTAATGGCAATAGCTGGGAATGATGCAATGCAATGGCAGTAGAGAACATTTTCATCTTTTTTCTGAAGCAAAATTTTGCTCTTATATGGATGTTTTTTTCTGTCCGTCTGTCAGAAAAATAACATATCGTCGGTCTTCGATGAAAAAGCAGTATTCCTGAAGTTCCAAAGGATGAAAAAACAGTATCTCCCCAATGGCCAAGAATGAAAAACCAGTACTGATCAAATCACCAAGAATGAAAAACCAGTATTATAATTTTACCCAAGAATGAAAAAACAGCATATCAATGGCGGTAAATACGAAAGTACTGCTTTTTCATTCTTGGGCAAAATTGTAATACTGGTTTTTCATTCTTGGTGATTTGATCAGTACTGTTTTTTCATTCTTGGCCATTGGCGAGATACTGTTTTTTTCATTCTTTGGAACTTCAGGAATACTGCTTTTTCATTGTAGGCCGATGATATGTAGGTATGGAGAAAGCGATTTGTACGCTAAAATGGCGCTAAATTTTTTTTTGAAAACTTGGCAACTGCATCTGTTGCAAAATTGACTTGCATTTGTTGCCTTTTTAGATCAAGTCGTTGCCCGAGACGTCTTACGACTCTTACGTTTTTAAATTTGCTTGCAGTACTATCTATCACCATTTTTGTTCTCTTGAAGTTGCCACTGTAGAAGGTTTCTTTGAATTTCCAGCCGAAGAAAAGTTTATCATTAGATTTTAATGACATTACTGCATTACTATTTCTACTGCTACTACTGCAGTCTGCACTTCTTTTCCTTCAATATTGTAATGAAAAAATATCTCTGGCTTCATCTCTCCTTCTTCTTGGAGGAAAATGAGAAAATCGGTGTGCAAACATCAGATAAAAAGATGACGACGACGATGATGATGGGAAAGGAACGGGTAGAAAATAGCGCCCGGAACTACTTCTACTTCTTCCGATGAGATGACTAAGACTATGGTGCAGGAGACGATAAAGTTTCCACTTTTATTCATTCATTTCCAGAGATAAAAAAGGGAGGGAGTTTCAGATTGAGATGATGGACAGAGATAATTTGTCTTTTCCTATTCCTATTCCTTTCTTCCTAAAATACGCTCTCACGTTTTTTTCTTCTCGGAGGTACGCCACGCACGCACCCAAAGAAATACACAACAACATGCATACACCACGCAGCACCATCATATCATACCATATCATATCACATCATCGCAATCGCATCATTCCCATTCCTAAGATTGGCCATTGCTATTGCTGGAGAAGAGAAGACGACGCCATGCCACGACCACAAAAGATGGGAGATTTTTTAACTGATTTCTTTTTTATTTGGCAACAGAACAGCATACAACAGGAATGCTGAAGGAAATGGGATGAATGCAATTCTATTTTGTTTTTTCTATTTCTGAGATGTGATGAGGAGAGGCACGCACGACGAGAAGTAAGTTTGCCATCAGGAATCTTATCTGATCTTGATCTGATTCCATTCAATTCCATCACACCACACTACACACCACAAAAAACAGAGGAATGTGTGTCTGTCCACCAAATGCAATACTATGTACATTTTAGGGGCAGCAATACGGTTCGAGCCTTATTCGGGACACTACTCGATACTCGGGGCTCGGTTTGCTTTTGAAAATCGGGAAGCTCGTGAGTAACTCAATAAATAACATTTGACGTTTGCTTTTTGATGAGAAATGCGCGCGAGATTCAAATGTTTTGAATTTGAATTTTGAGGTGTAAAGAATCCCGAGTGCTCACGAGCTCCAGGCTCGAGGGAATTCGCTAAAACAAGCTATGCCCGCAGGGCCTTATCATGAATCATGAAATGAATCTTCATTTTGCGACCCCTATGTAGGTATACGTTGCATGGATGATTCGAAATGACAAGACTTTCTCTTTTCCAAATATCCAGTGCAATTTCAATGGAAATAGGAATGGAGTGTGGAATTGTGAAAGAAACAATGAAAACAAAAGAGAAAGACAGTTTTCTTTTTTTGTTTTGGAGAAAAAAAAGAAATGAATATATTTTTAGATATAAATATACATAGAGAAGAAAGACGAAGGAAGAAGCCATGCGAGCGAGCGATGCAATGATGATGGTGATTGTTACGATGGGGGAAACGTGCCCGGTGTAAGTAATTACCAAGCCAAAAGCTATATATAAAATAAGCAGAAGAAAGAGTAGAGGAGCATGAGTTTATTATGGATTCATGAATGGAATGAAAGGGAACAAGTTTACTTCCTTAGAGCTCCAGTGGAATTGTCACATGAATACATATGTATGGCGAAATTATAAATACAAGATTCAAATAAAGTTGAATGAGACACCTATTTTATGCGGAATAAAGGAAGATGTTACTGCTACAAATATGAAATACAAAACACAAAGTATAATATAATACAATGCACACGTGGAAATGGAATGGCGATGAAAGGAATTGGTCGATAGGATAGGATGGGATGGGATAGGTACGCATGATATCATGTCATACATATCATGGAGGAAAAATTACTTCCACTTTGTAAAGTTTTGAGAGACTTCTATTTTTACAGTTTTCTTTTCAATGCGAAAAATGCATATATCGTCGTCTTCATAAACAAAAAGAGTATCTCCAAAAATGCACAAGAATGCGAAAACAGTAATTGAAAATATCACCAAGAATTCAGAGATAGCCGTGGGTAAAATATGTTGTTTTTGATCACCCGCTTGAATACGTATTAAAACGGGTTTTATTTTTCAAGATTTGGTTTTATCCTGGGTTAAAACCAACAGCTATCATTTACTTGCATTGGTAAAATATTGCCCGTTTTTGCCAACTGGGTTTGAATGAAAATTTTTGGAGCAAAAAGGGGTATCACTAGAACATTCAAGAATGCAAAACAATATCGAAATTTTTTTAAAATCTAATACAACGCCAGTGTCAATATTTTGATCAAACTGTGAAAATCCAGCCTTACTGAGAAAATGCAAAAGAATGAAAACCGAATTTCTCATTTTGGCGGGAAATGGGGTCTTATGCTGGTTTTTCATACTTGAATATTTTTTCCAGAGATGGCCGTGGGCAAAATATGTCGTTTTTGACTGCCCGTCTTCATACGGATTAAAAGGGGGTTTGTTTTTCAAGATTTGTTTTTGCCCTGGATTAAAACCAACGGCTATCATTTGCACGAAATGGTAAAATACTGCCCGTTTCTGCCCATTGGGTTTGGATGAAAATGGGTAAAACCGTTTTTACCACCCACTAGTTGTTAAAACCCTGCGTTTTATCCATCTCTGCAAGAATATAAAGCCAGTGTCAAGATTTTGCCCACGAACGGATGAAGAAAATACCCAAGAATGAAAAACCGGTACCTCATTTTAAAGTTACACGAAAATCTCATTTGCCGCCAAAATGAGATACTGGTTTCCATTTTTTTCAACACCGGTTTTTCATGGATGGTGATTTTCACGAAACTGCTTATGCGTTCTTGGCCTCTTGGGCTTTTTCAAATACTCCTTTTGTGTTGGAGGCCGACGATATGCATGGTACCTATGCATACTTATATATTGGGTGGGACGTGGAAGTGGAAAATTGTCTCAAAAAAAAATTCTATGAACTACGAACACGAGTTTCCTTTGTATTGTTCAACCAGACCAGACCAAAAAAAGGAAGAAAAGAAACTTTTTGAGAAGTTTTTCCTAGCTTGGGATGGATGAAATGGGAAAAAATGGTTTTTTATTTAGACATTTCGCTTGGACGACTTCTCCACATTTGAATATATTCTTTTTTTGTCAAGGAAACCAGAATCAAAACATCCTCCTCCTAATGCATACCTTCGTAAATAGATAATATGTATATAATATTAAATAGCTTTATATATTTTTGCCTCGTTATTTTTTGTCCTCCAAAGAATAATAAAAACAATTTTCATACGTGATTAATCTCAAATCTGGTTGATTTTCAGACCCTGTTTTTCACATCACTCAGCAAAATAGAGCAGAATGAGTGAATGGGTAAAGTATAAAACTTTATGCCGGAGGAAACAAACGTGCCTCTGACTAATTTTCACTGCTTCGTACTCTGAGTCTGAACTGAAGTCAACATTATTTTTTTATTGTGAAGACTGTAAAGTAATCAAGTTAAGTGAAGAATGAATTGAAGTAGATTTGTTTGTTCACTTAAAATCGAAAAGTTTTGCGGATATCAAAGTCCCCGTAAAATACATTTTCTCTGTATTTAGTTTTTGACCTTTTTGGAAAAGTACGGATCTGAAGAGATCGAGAACAAAGCGAAACAGGGATTGGTATGCATGTACCAGGAAAAGTGAAAATGATAGTCGGTCGTGGGCTGAGAAGCTCCGGAGAAAATTGATGTTGCTCCATATTTTGTTCTGAGATGTAGGTGGGTGGATAGTGGATCCTGATATTTGATAAATGCTCGACTTAAAGTAAAGTACTAGCCTCAGTTTCAGTTCACTTGGCCTTATTTTCACACCTACGCATCTATTGTACTCTCAGGCTTTTGCTTTTATACTTTTTCCCGATTCATAAATACCTAAGCCACGTCTCCTTCTTTGATATGGAGTGAGTGATAGAATACCGAGTTAGACTGGTGATGATGTAAGTAAAGGAAATTTTTTCCCTGTGAAAGAAGACGAGAAAGATCATGACTTTGAGACTTACGAATCAGACCAACCTCACAATTACAAATCAATAAAATAAAAAAAATATATTGATGATGATGATGACAAAGATGGATGGGTTTGTTCATAAAATACGTAACGCTTTTGGTAGAGGGGGAAGTCCTGTCCATTTAAAATGACTCTATGCTGTAGCATCGTAACAGTTATAGGAGGACAGTGGGGTAAAAAGGATCTTGCAGTTGCAGTTGCAGCCCGTTACGTATTTTATGAGCAGCCCCTTGAAATTGAGAAATGAGTGACACTTGAAGCATTGCCACTTGACAATGAAAAGGGTTCAATTCAATCCAATGTTCAATGCAATTTAATTGACGCAGTGAATGGATGGATTGACTTGACTCTTCAATTCACTTCACTTGTCAATTCTATTTTTTACATTGATGATTTGACGATGTGTGGAGGATGGTGTGGATAGCACTGTAAATAGTGATATATGGACCGTGTGCTTGTGGCTTCCCACACGGAAAAAAAGTCAAGAGCAAATAAATATAGAAACGTTTCCTTTTAATTGCTTTCCATCATCATCTACTGAAATTCTTTTTTATTTTGGCTAGTGACTCACCCGAATCACTTCAGGACATGCGTAGTGTGGGCTTCCGCAGCTGGTTTCCAGCATGCTCCCTTCCGGTTGAAGAGAAGCCATTCCAAAGTCGGCTACTTTTATATTGTTCTTCTCGTCCAGGAGCAGGTTCTCAGGCTTCAAGTCCCGATGGCTGCAATGAAAGGAAATTAAATGCAAACATTAAATATTAGAAGTAAATTTGACAAATGTGAGATTGTAGTAACAGCAGTGCAGTGCAGAGTTGGAGAGAATGCCTTATGGCGAAAAGTACATTTTTGGCAAACTTTTATTAATCCTTGAATTGAATATATCGTCAACATGATTTTATATAAATCATCGTATCGTAAAGTGGTTGGAATGATCTTGCAAACGACTAAAAGCGATATAATATTTATTTTGTGACGAGTACCTGAATACCTCATCATCATTTATATGAACCAGTAAAATTTAATATTTGAAAAATAATTTTTACTGCGGATACGTAGGAAGCTTTGAAAGAATTTTTGTAAAACTTGCCACATATCTTCATAAAATCTACATATCGTCGGCCTACAATGAAAAAGCAGTATTCCTGAAGTTCCAAAGATTGAAAAAACAGTATCTCGCCAACGGCCAAGAATGAAAAAGCAGTACAGAACAAATCACCAAGAATGAAAAACCAGTATTACAATTTTACCCAAGAATGAAAAAACAGTACTTCCGTATTTATCACCATTGATATCCTGTTGTTTCATTCTTGGGTAAAAATGTAATACTGGTTTTTCATTCTGGGTGATTTGTTCTGCACTGTTTTTCATTCTCGGCCATTGGCAAGATACTGATTTTTCATTCTTTGGAACTTCAGGAATACTGCTTTTTCATTAAAGACCGACTATATGTAAGCATGTCCTATTCATGCTTCACAATTGTGAAGCTTTTTTATCGGTCTGCAACGCTTGAAAGAGTTTAACTCATTGTGCCGATTAACAAACTCACTAGTGACTAGCCTAGTCTGGCGACTAACAAACTGGCAAATTAACTAGTATGGCGAATCAACTATCAAAAAAAATAAATAAATTTTTAAAAATCGATCAAATAGTTCAAAAGCTTTTGCCTGGACAGTTGGAACCCTTATCTAACAAAACAAAAGGATAAGTATCTGCATTTTCTAGCATAAACCCGATAATCAGAGACAGAAACTTTATTTTACCACGTGACACAGTGTCAAGACTCTAGACATTAGCAAAATGTGCATAAATAAAATACTATCCTTTAGTTTACTTTCACCCGACTGGAGAAAGTACAATAATAAAAATAGCTATGAAAAGTGATGTGAACTGAATAGCGGATTCTTTCACATAATTACGAGCTAGTTAGAATGTGATTAACTACAACATTAGATTTGCCCTTTTTTGTTCTCCAGATCCCAGAAAGAGGAGAAGATAAGACAAGGCATGGAATGCTTATGTATTCTCTTTTTTTGGTAAGAATCTGATTACTGATTAATATTGATGGGAAAACAAGCATTTATTTTTTTTCTAGGCTAAGCTACTCACAATCTGTTTTCCTGTGGCAAAAAAACCAACCCAGCACACAAAAAAAACATGACTAATTTATTCTGCCTGATCTGACTCCGACTCCACGTCTCGATCTCATTCTCTCCATTTCCTACTTCTTCTTGTAAGCCATTTTCCTTGCTCGTGAATATTTAATGAAAAAAAAGAGAAAGAAATGTTTTTTGCTCCTTTCTAAGCTTACCAAATGGAATGGCTGTGGCAGAAGTCTAGGGCAGATATAATTTGGCGGAAGAATCGTCGAGCTTCTTTGGGTGTCAGTCGTCCCTTCTTTACCAGGTAGTCAAAGAGCTCGCCCCCGGAGACGTGCTCCAGTATGAGGTACCTGAAATGAGGTAACAGGAAAAAAAATTATTTTTTCTTGAAAGATGAGACAAGAATAAGATGTAGTAATCGTATCCCCCTTTTTTGAAAAGTCCATAAAATCCTCATTCGAAAGGGAAAAGAGAGAAAAAATAATGTTGGCTTTGTAGAGTGTAGTAAATAGGATCACGTGATAAGATATTGAATATTTCTATTCATTATTTCTTGATGGAAAAACAAGTTTAAATTTTGTAAAATAATGGCATGATTAAATAAATCCAATTATGGGGAAAAAAATTCATAGAATATTCTTATTAAATTTTAGTCATATAATGGCAAAACAAGAACTTTTCATTGAAATGGGATATTTAAAATTCTAATGGAATATTTTTGTCACAAATAAACCGCCTCAGCTAAAAAAATGTCATTTCCAGTCGATTGGTTAGCTCAAAAAAATCTTTATAAGTGCATGGATCACTGAAATTTCACAAATTTCTAAATTTCAGCGGCCTGTAACGGTCAAAGTAGTTGACCACTTCCGTCAGTTTACAAGCACAGCATCTAAGAAATCGGTCGCAAAAAGATACAGAAATAAAAGTTTCGAATTTGATCAAAATTTTAGAGTGTACGGACGTACGTACGAAACTACTAACATAACAAATTGATAAGTAATCTACTACATGTATAAAACGTGATCCTAATAAAAAAAATATATATATTATGTGGTTGCGGCGCGGGAAGAACAAAACACTAACTTTCCATTACAGAACTAATCTTATCATCACATCACATCTTTGGAAAGCCAATAATATAATATTATGTAGGCATGTATGTATGTATGTTTTAGTATTTTTTAGGAGACTTACAGGTATTTCTTGTTTTCATAGACGTCATATAGGCCAAGGACGTGGGGATGCTCGATCAACTTCATGATCGCGATCTCCCGCTCCACCTGCAAGTAATCAGAGAGTCCATTACGTAGATACATGATGGGAATAAAAAAAGCAGTAGAGAAAGTCATGTAGTCATAATATATTCATTTGAGACTAGACACACGTAAAAAATATGAAAGGTTGTTCCAAGTCAAGACAAGACATGGATTATGTTTTAATGAGGCGATGGTCACTCATCATCATCTATTGCCCGGATAAATATGCATTTATAAATAGAAAGTTTGAAAAGAGACGCACTTAGACAATAGATGGTGGAATCGGTTTCTTATGAATTTGCTTTAAGATGTAGCAGAGCCCGTCTAGTTA
>JAHZNI010003695.1:0-13680 GCA_027744415.1 Seira ritae | reverse complement strand
GAGGTCAACTGCTCTGATACATTTCCTCGTTGCCGACCCCCATACTGGGGCCATATAATTAAAGATACTCATCACTAACGCCTGTCCTACTAGTAGGATTATACCACGCGATAGAAAGCTGCGAACTCGATACAGATAACGCAATCTTATGAAGGCACAGTTCACCATCCTATCAATGTGCTTGTCAAAGCTAAACTCTTTATCAATATACAATCCGAGACATTTCAGATACTGACTAGCCTGAATTAGCGCTCCCTCAAATGAAAAGCTGAAATCCTTAATACTATTGACATACGAGTTACTGACAGGAATCATTTTAGTTTTGTTGACATTGATACAGAGATCATTGTCACGTAGGTATTTAGCCACTCTGCTAAGAGAGCTTTCGATATGCATTTTTACTCGTTCAATATCACTAGGTTTCCCAATAAAAATAATATTAGAATCGTCTGCAAATAAAATACAAAGATCCTTGATAACCTCAGGGAAGTCCCCAAGGAAAAGTGAGAATAAGACTGGAGATAAAACCCCACCTGCAGGAAGACCAAGTAACGACTTCACTTTTCCTGAATCCCTACCGTTAAGGCTAACATAATGATAACGATCAGTGAGAAACGACTGCAGCCACTTACATTTTATGCCATACCTTGAGCTCAACTTCTCTAAGAGCTTTCCTCGATTAACCGAGTCGAAAGCTTTTCGCAAGTCTAACGACACTATAACGCAAAAGTACCCCTGATCAACAGCTCTCCGAACGTAATCGGTTAAGGCGATGACGGCGTGCTCCGTGGAATGTTTTTTTCGAAAACCAAATTGGGTATCACAGTAATTTCAACGTAATTTGATCAGTTGGATTCCTTTCTGTCTACGTAGACTCGAAATATAAATAAAAAGCTACATTGTACATAGTAGGTAAATATAGTAAAAGTCTACTTGTTTTTTCTCTGGACAGAACAGACGAACACCTAATTTGTTAATTGTCCAAGTTATGCATTATTTTAATTTAATTTGAAACATTTGAGCACAAAAATGATATTTTGAGTCTTTGAAGTTTTACACGGGGCGGAATTAGACGCGTCTGTCTTCCACCACATCGACTCCTCCTTCCAGTCTCTCTGGGGACCTGAATTACGAAATGTCGTAGTAAACAGACAACACTTCTGACTGAACATAAGCAAAGTAAGAAACTCCAGCATTCCTTCTCAAAATAAGAAACAAAAAATGCAAGAAATTTTTTTTCACTTTTGTTTAATGAGGAATTTATTAGATGAGGGCACGTTCATCTTCGCATTTTTCAGACTTCAAAGGAACCGAAGAATGGCTCCTAGGATGAGATGCAATTAGCAGCTGAGCAAATAAAAACTGTCTCTGTGGAAGATATCCTCGAGTAATTTTTTAAACAGCAGACTTGGCAAATGTTAGCATAAAGGTACAAACAACATTAAAGTTTGAGAACTTTGCACATACATAGGTACTAGGTTTGTGTACGTACACAGTACATATGCATACTTGTAGCTGTAGCTGTAGCAACATGAGAGCAGAGAACGTGAGAAAATGTCAAAAAAAACGGGCAAGTGAAAAAAAAAATTGGCAAATATTTATGTCTATCCAGAATCTAGGTAATATGTACTCGTGCACATACCATACCAGCTGGAATCTAACTCTGCAGTAGGTAGTAATAGATAGTAGATACAATATTATGCATAGGTATGACGATGAAGAAAATGAAGTAGGTACCTACCCAAACGGCATTTTTTAAGAATGACGACCTATTTATATACACCATAGACCATGAAAGGATAATATGAAGTAGGTATGTAGTTAGAAATGTAGGAAATGCACACAAGTCATATATCAAATTCAAGTGCACGGGCACCGACACCGACTCCGACACCAGCAACCAACATAGCACCAACGAAGAGAAAATGTATGGAGTCTCAGGAAAAGCAGCTTCATGAAAAGGGACAAAGACACACAGCATAATAATATGAAGCAAAGCAGAAAATAAACACGAGATTCTTGAGTACGAGGAAAAAGCAAAAGTTCCGTTTATGGGATCAAAGGAAACCCTTTCTCTTTGGAGTCATAGTTATAGTCATAGTCCTCCTGATGTTTCCTTCCTTCCTTCTACTTTTTCTAAGCCACCTTTTTTATATTGCATGAACTGAGCTGAACCAAACCTAAAAAAAATATCAGGCTCTTCAGAACTCGCAGGGTTCGAGAAGGAGTACTGATACTGCACGATGTATGTACAATGTACAGTGAACTTAAAAGAAAGCATTCTTCACGTGAAATTGTACCCAATGTCTTATCTATCTCATTTTCTCTCCTCCGTAGTTGCTCTGTATTAGTTATATATAGGGTTCTCTATTTTTTTCTCAAATAATTTATATTAGGATATGCATTGGGTGCTGGAGGCATCACTAAGTCACTTAAACATTTTCTTCGAAAAAAAAAAGTTTATAGGAAATCTTTTCTTGTCTTGTATGTATTGCATGCTTTCTATGAGGCGTAGGTAATGGAAAAAAGCTCGTCGTGAAATAGGAATGTCGTAAAAACTCATAAACTCGCACACATAAATATACACACATGTACATATATGTTTCCTTCCCTCTCCTCTCTCCCTCTTTCTTCTTCATCTGCCAGGCCCGTCACTCAAAAGTGTGACACATTTTGTATCCTCCGAACATTTTATTTCTATTCCTTGCTTCCTTGGTACTATTTAAACCCTTATCTTGTGACAAGCATTCATGCATTCCCGGTTTTCCATTTTTTATGCTTAAGAGCATTACATCATCAAACTTGTTCCATCCCATGCACTATAGACAGACAAGGAGGCATGAAACATGTACAATATAAAATTCATGAATTTTCCCCTTTCTCTCTCTCCACTCCAAGTAATAATATAAGGACCACTTGATCTTCAGCGTCAGCAAAAAAAACAGAAATATACTGAGAAGAAAATGGTGAGGAAAAAAGTGATCTTAGTTTAGTTAGGCGACTCTCTTAAAAAACGCAACGAGAACAAAGCTACACGAAAGCAAAGGGAAAAAAAGCAAGCTACTTATTCCGGTGTAGCGAGCTTTAACTTAAAGCCAACTTTGCTAGCCGTGGTCCTCGTTAAGTGTCACATACAAAAAAAAGTTCAAAGGAACATGAACTCAGCTTTGGTGTGGCGTGGCATCTTCAAGAGAGAGAGAGAGAAAAAAACTAATAATGCGATGCGGTATGGTATGATACAATAATAATACGGATACAAAAAATAACCAAGTGTGCTTTCCGCAAAAATATATAAGAAAAAATCTTCCAGAAAAGTAAGCGACTTTTTTTCTCTAACATCAAAAATACAACCTTGTTTTTATTCGCGAAAGCATCAAAACCGCTAAATATCTTCAACTAGATGAAATTAAGTTTGTGATGCAGCATCACGCCGCCATGCATGCTATGTCACCGCCTGAGCACAGCTTTCCTCACTTACTTGATCTGAGCCAGTCAATCCAATCCTTTCTCCATGCAAAAAAATGTCAAAGCGCATACAAGGCTTTTCATTCAAGATTTGCGGAGAAAATAATGGAGTAGTCTGGAGAATAAATGAGGAAAGTAATTTTCATCTTATTTATCAAGCGGCACAGGACACACTATTTATTGCAAAGAAGTGCCAAATCCACTCGCCCTCGTTTCCTTATTTTCTTTCTCTCCTTCCTCTACTTTTTAGCGCTTATGCAAGCTTACTAACGAAATACTAAAGTGCATTAGAGTAGGGATTCCTGGTACGTCTGCAGTCGGATAATATGTTGAAATTGGATGTGGAAAGGCGACTGTGAATGAACTTTGACCGATAATATAATCTCACTTGAGGATATAGTGTTTCAATAATAAAAAATACCAGCAAAACAAGCTATTTTAAATGGCTCAAACTTATTCCGTAAAAAAGTTACACTTTTTGTCGTCCCCTTATTAGAAAAAAATAGTGAACGCGGAAATTAGAGTGAGTGGAGGAGCTACAACTACGTGGCCGTGGGTGCTACGTAATGTTGGATAGAAAGAGAAAGAGAGAGGGAAAAACTTCTCTCATTCAACAAGCCTTTTTTGACTGCCCCTTTTGTTCTTTTTGGTTGAACTTCTTAATTTTACTTTATTGACTTGAGTCAAGTCAGAGAAAAAAGGAATAAAAAAAGTGGAGAAAAGAAACAGAAGGGAGGAATTAAGCACGTCAGTAAAAACAAGTAAGATAAAAAGCCCAAATGCCTATATAGTCAAGCCCTTCTCTCCTCACCATTCACAAGAAAAAATATGTAAGGTATAAAAAAATGCCTCGACATAGTTAAACCCTTTACGTAACCGTGCGCGCTTAACACACTTTTTTTTAGTTAAAAAGTAAATACTATGTGAAACTCTCCATCTATTACTTCTCTTTCCACTATCATCTCCTTCTCCTCTGCTTAAACCTACTTTAGCCTTGATGGCATGTACATGTGTGTTTCAAAAAAGGGGATAGAAAATTGTGCCTCTGCTATAAATGAACTATGTATCCCTAACACATCTCCTACAATTTCTCTCTCTCTCTCTCTCCCTCTCGCTTCCCTTTTTAAACTTTTTACTTTCCGGTCTAAATTTTTAATGTCACAATTGGAGCATTTCGAGCAGTGCAAGAATGTTTCATCTCATTTTCAACAGAAGAGGAGAAAAAAATACCTACCTAATACTTTTTTTATCTCCGTTCCATTTGCCTTTAAACATTCCAGGAGCAAGAGAGAGAGAGAGAGAGAGACTTCTTTTAAAACACGAACGGAAAACTTGTTTTCCAGAGTCTTCATACATTTCTATTATTGGTCTCACCCATCACTACTATCACCATGAAAATCGTTTTATTTTAGTGGGACATAATATCAAGGAAATTGGTACCTCTTTTCTCTCTTCTGAGGATGAGGATGTGGGTGAGTGAGGCAATGTGATACTACTGGGAGGTCTTTCAAAACCATCATCACTACCATCATCGACCACTACCACCATGTCACCACGAAATTGTACTCACCATTCTTAAACGAATAAAAAAGTCACCAAGAAGTCAACAGCCAGCAACCCTTTCATCCTCTTTTTTTAATATAAAAAGTACACACGACACCACATCCACATCCTCTAACTCCAATGCAATACCTATAGTATTAAGTGAATGAGCTTGGTATAGACACTGGAGAAGGAGAAGAAGAAAAACATGGATAGAGGTTGGAGTAAAAAAATACTAGAGAATCTAGAGACCATGAAAAAAAATCCAAAGTTAAAAACATAATGCAAGTTAATACCCCCAATTCCATTGTACTTAACGTTGTGTAAGTTGATACTAACTTGGTAACATTGCTTATTTATGGGAGTCGTAATAATGTCGCTCCGCTTGCTCCCCACTATTTATGTTATTTCCTCACACAAAGACAGTTTTTTCTTCTTCCTCTATTTTTTTCCAGAGAGGTAAAGTTTTTTAGAGAAAAAATGTAGTAGTATTGCTTTTGTTATCTCTAAATGTGGAGAAAAAGTGTTTCACATTTTGGATGAGTGCCTTCAACTTCTACCACCCTGTCCATGATTGTCTTCGACTGACTGACTCGTTTTTAACTCTTTTAATTCTTCTCTTTTTTTACAACGCATACATACACATTTCAACCCTTCACTTAAAAAAGATATTCTCTTGACAATCCTTGTAAAACATTTCCAGAAAAAAAAACTTCTTGCTTTTCTCTGCGTATCCTAGACCTAGCTAGAAGAGAGAGACCATAATTTTCTTTGAAAATTTCTCATTCCGATAAAGCATTACGACATACATTCCTTTAATGCACAGAACCGTGTAAAATTTTTGTCATAAGAGTTTTAATGCTTCTCCGGAGAAGGATAGGCTTGTCTTGCGTCTTCCTTGCACTCACGCGTATTTTCATCGACATTTGCTACCGTTGACAAAACAAAATTTCCGTGACATCATCCTCCCAGACAGATCTTGCCCAGGGAAAGAGAAAATGTTACAAATACGGAGTAGTAAGTGACATTTATAGCCATTTTCCTCTTAAAATCCCAACTGATATTTGAACCTTTTCTTCTCACTTCAAAGACGTTTTTTTCGCAACGTGTGTGTACGGGTTCAAAATGGGGCTTCAAAACAATGAAAAAGCATTACCTGAGCGTGAACTATGCTATACATGCTCCCAAAAACATTTAGAGGAAAATTGTTTTCCAAAGCTAACGCCGAAAAATAGTGCTATAAATATGCATACCTACACAAATTTTCAGAGAAGTAAATGTACGTACATAGTCGTCACTTGCAGACATGCTTGTTGCGCTGTTAACATCTCCAGAGATTTTAACTCTCAACTGTCGTCACACATCCCAATGAACACGACAGGAAATGGGAGAGCACAGCAACGCTATCAAAATTCATTCTCAGATTTTTGCGCTTTTTCAAACTACACAACTACTTTTTTAGTTCTGTGTTGCTCTAATGTTTGGAGCGGTGTGATTCGTCACACTACAGCTCAGAGTCAATCATCATCTCTACCAGGTATTTTGTAGCATGAATAATATTTTTCGACTAAAAATACATTCTAGTTCAGATTCAGATCAGTGTGAAAACAAAATGACATCATTTTGCTCTTCCATTAATTTCCTGTACAGCATTTCTCCAACTGTTTAGATGCGGATGCGGGTGATGGATTATTAAAGGTGGAAGAGTGACAATGTCACATTCTCCTGTCAAAATTTTGTATATACCTTCGAAGCAAATAAATGAAAGCATTGCTTGGGAATTGGGAAATACCAGGGGTGAAATTTATGAACCTAAATTTCGTAGTTTACATAAACATCCAAGTTTGCCTATTTGCTTGAGTATTAACGCCATAAGTTATCATCATCATCATCAGCAACAACATCGTTGTCGTTTTTGTCAATGCATTTTATTTCCTGTCGAAGTCCAAGCAATATTTCGCCTTCAGCTGTGTCTGCTCTGCTCGCGCGCTTCTATACAGTTTCGATCGAATGAAGTCAATGGTCCCGGAAGAGAATTTCTCTAGAAGAGGACAATCATGAATTCTGTGGAATACTAAGGACAGCATGGAATCTTTTTTTTAGTCCTGCTAATTTTAAGGTGGCTTGGAGCTCAAGCGATTTATCAAGTTGGGATTAGAGGACTTTCCCTCACTTTAAAGCTCAATGCCCCGGGAAGGAATTCAGGAAGGCAAAAATCAAGAAAAAAAATAAATTGATGAAGGAAGTGGATTAATACGGCTCCCTTTCTTGGTTCTCAGTTCTCACTCTCACAAACACACTACTACTACTACATATACTGCTACTGCTACTTTACTTGCCTCCCGCTACTATATTTTCTCCAACGCATGTCGTACTACAGCATGAGTATTTTATGTAAAATAAGGTATTTTTCTAAAAAAAATGAGTGATGCGGCATTGGTGGCGGTATGGCAGAAGGCGAAATTCTGCATTAGTAGACAAAGTTGAACAGATCTTAGTCTTTGATCATGAAAAAAGCGTGACACACCACACCGCATACTAATTTACGTTGCCTGTCTCTAATATAATCAGCTTTTTTAAGAAGAAAAAAAAGTATATATATTATGAAGCACAACTTTAACTTGTTCCAATCTCACACGAAGACGACTTACTTTTCCCATCATTTCATGCATGAGTGCATATTATACTTTACTTATTTAAGATTACAAGCATAACTTGCTCAAAAGAAGGAGTGAGTGAGTGAGTGAGAGGATCTGAAAATTTCGAAAAAAAATTTTTGCATGCATGCGTATTTTTTTCACTTCATATTATATAAGGAATGCTTTCATTTTTTCCAGTGGGCTTTTAAATATTAAGCCTTTCTTCAATGTTTTTTCCGTCTCTCTTAATAAGAAAGTAGGAAAAGGTACGGACGCGGACGACGGTGAGATTTTTATCGGAGTGTAAAATAAAAGGAGTCCGTACGAGTACTTTATGAAGTTGAATGCATACATGAGCCGGTTTTTCACTATCATTTCATATCTTGCTATCAGCTCATTTTGGATGACTCTCGCCTCCTCGCTCACTCCCTCGTAGGATTTTGCTGTTGGATGTTGCTATTGCTACTACATATTACCGAAAAAGAAGAAAAGATGATGATGATGATAATGCAGCTGCTACCTGTCTACAACTCCGCGTATGCCTTGAAAATAAAAGGGTAAAATCTGAAAAATTTATTCGAAGCTATGTTGGTCACTTTGCTTGCTTACAACACGCAAACACTTTGATATTTTTTGCATGAACGCTTCCTACCCATTTATCCTTCCATCTGAAATCTGAAATGGCTCTTTCTGTGCTCCTATTATGTAGCTGCGTGCGTGTGTACTTCTTCCTTCCAAAACAAGAATTAAAAAGTTGGCAAACCGTCACGGGTACCAGAAACAGAAGAAGACACATGGCATGGCATTATGATTTTTTTTGCTCATGGTGAAGAAACCTAAAGTCACGCTAGATATGGCATTCCTACACTATCATTTTGTCAACAGTAAATCTAATTTTGGGCAAATCGGGAATGCTCTCTTGAACACATTTTTCAAGGGGAATCCATTACTCCTATCTGTCTCATCAACAACATTGTCATCTTATCAGTATCAAGTTTTCATCAAAACCATCTCACCATGCCAAATAAGTAGTTGGTGTTGTTGGCTTGGCCGACGCGAAGATTGGAGAAGATGAAACCAAACAAAAAATATATGTATGTATTTGAATGGTTCTAAACGCTCGAGACAGATTGCTTCTTTTGTTTCATTTCGACCCAGAATATTTAGCGTTCTGCTGACAGACATATTCCCGTCAATTGTACAACCATCAGCATCAGCTATTTTCCTGCCATAAAAATACTCGTCAACAAACTAGAATAGAATCTCCCTTCTGAAATATGAGCTTTAAGCTGTAGTAAAGAAGGGAAAGGAAAAAATTTTGTGATGATCTACATTTCCATACTTACCATGTATTTTGTAGAGGAACGGCGCCTTTATCAAAAACGGAAAAATCACCAAGACATCTTCATATTATATATCGCCCGGTGTCTTCACTCAAATGTATTTGAAGTAAATGTGACTGTAGAATGATGACTCTTTCATCCACTTTCCATTAGTCAATCAACTTGGAATCCTGAAACAAGAAAAAGAAGAAAAAAATCAGCATCATCAGCAACATATTTTTTTACTCCCACCACACCACCACTAACATTTCCTACTTTTTTTCTTTCCTTCTTCTCTAGACACTAGAAGAGCCTCTGCTTGAATGCGACTACTCTTGCCAATCCATTTCTAGTTCATGATTTGATCGGAAAAGTTTTTGGAAAGACAAGAAGAAAACATGCTTCTTTCTTTCCCAAATGGTAAATACCACAAGTTCCCAAATATTATTAATGTATTCCGATAAGTAAATCCATATAACTCATATAATATGTACTACATACTACACCCATCTTTCACTAGGACGTCTCCTCTTCTCCTCTGGCTCCCATTTAGGAGATGAAGATGCAACATCAGGATTTCTTTAGTTCTTCTATTTTTTACCAAATGGAACATAAATAAGGGCACCATCTTGTTCTTCTCTTGTCATCTCGTCGTGTGTGCAACAAGACATCCAAAATCATCATAAAATAATGAGATGAAACATGAAATGACTCTCCAGGCACTCAACACCACCACCATCACATCACATCACCACCACCAAAACTAAATGCAAGGCTTCCATAATGTACGACATGTGTTACTCGCAGAATGATGCATCCGCTCATACTTAACGACAAGTCAGTTCGTTACAATTGAGAATTAAGATGAGGGTTCGGTTCGCTGGAAGGACGACGATACGATGACGACGGTGTAGTACATAGTAGCAGTCAAGGGAAAAAATGATTAAGAAAGACGTGTAATAGCAGCAGTAAGGATAGATCAAGCATTCCTCCAGAACATAATGCAATAACTCATTCTATCCTAACTCCGGGAAATCTTTCGTTAAAGCTCATCTGCACAGAGAAGAGAAGAGTCGAACATTCTTCTTCGAGACCAACTTTGTTAATATCATTCAATAATGCATTTTCCCCGCTTTATTCAATAGTAATTGCAATAAAAACAAGAAAAATGCCTCTATGTCGAATATATACGACTCAAGACAATATTCTTTCCGCTTCACTCTACTTACCTAACAATTTCCTCATCTCAAAAAATTTTTATGCGAACAGGCATTTTCCTCCGAAAAAATGATTACTTTATTGATCAGCAGTATCAGCGGATTGGAAATAATTTCTTTTGTTCCACCGCTTTCTTATACGTGAGGAAATGAAATGATGTCGGAATTTCTTTTTGTGAAGTGAGTGAACGGAAAATCAATGTAGCCCATTTCTTTTTGCCTATTCAAGGGAAAAAACGCATTTCTGACTTTCAAGTCCATTATAAATAAATTGGATCAAAGATGATAGCATCAGCATGAATTCCCAGTCAAGTGTGATAGCAATACTGAACTACTTTCCAGACATGGAGATGAAAACTCAAATATCAAGTCTTTTTTGTGTGCCCTTTCCGGCCATTTTTTTCCAAGTACTTTTTAATGGCCTCTTGAAAGTTCCTTAAACTTGCGTTTCCTTTATTCAATCATGGCATGTGATGATACAGAAAAAACAACAGGTTTTATGGATACATAAACGATATGATATGATCCTAATTTAGGTGAAATGAACAAAGCAGTGGAATTCATCAATTTTCGTTTCTTCCCTCTTGGAATATAAGTAGGTGCTAAATTGACTGAAGGGAATGGTTTTTTGTGTCAAATTTCCAAATTGGAGTCGTATTCCAATCTTTCAAAATGTATTAAGTAGGAAGGAATGGTTACGAGCTTCCTCTTTTAGAATGAGTATATGTAACAATAGTAGGTAGGTACGTGGCGTGGCCCTGAGATTGAAAATGAGAAGCACTTACTGGAAAAGGAAATGAGTTCATTTTAAAGAAAGACAAACATACATGCATGCATGTTGCGTAAAAGGAAGGCATATGGAATACATTAGGAAAAAACGTCAGGGCTCATTGGCTCATATAGCGTAATAAAACGTGGTTGTTAGAGTATTTAGTAACAGAAAAAAACACATATGGAAAAAGTGCAGTGAAACCATTAAGCTTGAAAAATGTCATGAGGAGGAGAAGTGACATAAAAAATCAAATTTTTTGAAGTAGCCAAGCAATATTAAAGATGACGATATTAAAAGGAAGAAGGATTTGACAGAAAACTTTGACTCTGAACTGAACCCCTGCTTAAGATGACAATGTCACGATCAATAACCCCGAAATAATATGTTGAAATGACAGAGGACACAAAACGGTTGGCCGCATCCAAGGTACAGATGCCTAAGGTCCAATCCAATTGACGTAAGAGTATGCCTTGAACTAAAAAAGATATATTAGGTATCGTGAATAGAAAACTTGCTCCTTGAACTCAAACTACCCGTCTATTTCACTAGGAGTTTTGATCGTAAAAGCACCAGCATAAAATATATAACGTGAGCTGACATCGCGCATCACCACTTGAATGGGTAAGGAAGTAGTATTGCGTACTTCTGAAGAGGAAAAGGGATCTTTCTTAGCGTAAGTATGTTAGTTTGAAGAGGAAGTAGTAGTAGTTTAGCAGGATATAAGAAAATAGAAGTGAAGAGCTCAAGAAAAATAAGAAGAGGACTTGACCATAAACCATTTGGTCTTGTTCCTCGTCCTTCATCCTGTCCGTCATGATCATCATCGTCATCATCCACTGCCATTCTGCCTTCTTCTCCAAAAAGAAAAGTGAGACAAGGACTGTGGAGGAAGCCTTCATTCCAATGCAACATCCAACTCAATGTGAGGTTCAGCTCAGCTCAAGTTCTGTCAACTGCTATCAAAAACCCACTAGGAGACGAAACATGAAGGTTCATAGGCTACTGAGGCACAGGCACTCACAAGAGTTTTTTTCTCTGTATACCTATTTATTCTCCAATTTCTTCGATATATGTATTTGCTTCATTCTCTCAACATAAAATATTATTATGTTGGTGCAGACAATTTCTGCTAGAAGAGATCTTGAAAAACACAGCTTGTGAAAGGAACAGGTTTCTTCAGGTTTTGGATGTGGCTGTGTGGCGTGGCATCATCATCATCCATCGCTAGACATAGGTAGTGTGTACATACATACAAATACAACAGGAAAAAATACTCTGAAGAGTACCTACCTACGTCTTCGAGCTTTCGATGGATGGATGTTTTCCTTAAAAAACGTTTCAACAAACACCACACGGGTCCTCTACTCTATTACTTATTGCTCTTGGATTTTACGACAATGCTCTAAAGGTTTTTCCTAGAGAAAATAGGCCTTGTTGTTGTGTGTAGTGTGCACACAAACCTAGTGAAACAACAGGCAGCCACCCGCATTTTCCAATAAACTGAAGGGAAAAACACGATATAAGTAAAATGACTCGGGTGGCTGGCTGGCTGGGCTGGGATGCTGTGGCCAAGGAAACTGAACGTGTATAAACTACTGAAAAAAGTAAAGAAACAAATTGTTCTTTAAAAAAATCTTCAGGATAAAACTTACATGATGGCAAAGGGCCAAGGTATATTCACTGCTTACCTAGTTTCTAATATGAACTTTACTTAAAACTCTAAGGAATTGAGTTGCCTTTACGTAATTCAAAAACTCGGGCTTACTTACAAGGATTAAAGATCACTTTATAATATCCTCCCAGTCCTAGTCCGACACCGCTCACTTCAGTTGGATCGTTCATTTCCGACTTGAGGAAATCCGATTTATTATCACATCACTCAATCCACTCACTCGCAATACATATCAATTCTTTAATCTTTTTTCCGCTACATTCAAATTCCTAACTTCCTCTAATTCCAGCACTTGGTTTGAACAAAGTTACACTACGCACGATTTCCCCTCTTTAAGGACGCTTCATTACCTGCAGGAATCATATATATTTTTTACATCTTGTAAGGAGAAAAAAATGAAAAATCTACATGTTTTTTTAAATACATGTGAGCAACTAGAAAGGAATCAATGTTAAGCTAGAAGAGGCCGATTAATGATAGTCTTGGTCTTGGCCTACCATTTTTTTCATTAATACAATACAGATAGGCAGTGGGAAAAAAAACTTGGCGGTATGAGATTCTCCTTTACTCTCACTTGAGTTGACTGATGACAAAAGAGACCACCATACCAGACCAGGAAAACCAGCATTCCACAACTGACACATGAATGAATGCAGAGGTGAACCGCATGCTCGCACATTTACTCCCATCACAAACGTCGTTATCATCATCATCGTCGTCATTCGCATTGCTCACTCTTCCTTTTCTCACACAGCGAGAAAGAGGGTGTAATAAAGCGGAACGATATACCTATGTAGCATCCAACCATTGAACCATTCATTCCATTCCATCTCTCCTCCATCCAGCATGAGAGAGAGAGAGAGAGAGAAGAAGAAGAAAAAGAACTTCGCTCGGATCGGAGAAAAGAAGGAAGAAGGACGTTATAATTAATATTATGTAATGCATATTAGCAGAGTGCGTCTTTCATCCATTTTTTCAGAAATTTCGATGGACGAAATGGAAATGGATGAAATGGAAGAAATGGATGGCATGGATGAAATGGATGATAAAA